>BMAO01018673.1:0-77449 GCA_019973975.1 Trichonephila clavata | reverse complement strand
TACTATCCTTTGACCTAAAGCTACAATAAGACTTTAACCTCTTTAAGTGCCACCGGCATATACAGTAGACCACAAAAGTGTTCGTGCACTTGCAATTTCCCGATAAAATTTAATGTTTTCAACTAATAGAAGTTAATATATTGTAATTGTAATTTTTTGTGATATCTACAACTTGTTCTTTATAGAATGACATAACCAATTTTTTAAAAATAGTAGAACTATTATTTTTAAAAATTAATAATCAAAAAGCTACTGAAAAATTATGCCACAAAAGTCTTCGTACACTTAACAAAAAATCTCAGCATAGCTTCAAATATTTGTATTTTTTTTCCATAATTTAGTACTTAGTAGGATATCTTTTAGTGTCTACAACAACTTTTAAACGTCGTTGTACAGATTTAATCAGTTTTTTGTAATTTCTGCATCGATTTTCCTCCATGCTTCTGTGATTATTGTTTTTATTTCCCATTATGTATTTATATGTCATGTTTTCCTTTTTTTAAATCAAATTCTCACCAAATATGTTCTACTGGGCAAAATAAACCGATTGAGGAGGTGTTTTCAGAATTTTGGGACAGTTAAAGACACCAGAGGCGTACACTGAGAGCAGTGCGCTTGGCGTCATTATCTTGTTAAAAAATGAAGGCGTCTTCAATATCCAAATTATGGGCGGATAATTTAAAATTTACTTTTAAAATATTTAAACAGAGCTCAATGATTCACAATACCGTCAAAAAATACCAAATTACCTAATTTTGAGCTCAATATACACCCCCTCGCAAGAACACATTTTTTTTATCTACACTATTAAAATTCGAAGGTAAACAAACGTATGTATGTATGTATGTATGTATCTATCTATCTATCTATCTATCTATCTATCTATCTATCTATCTATCTATCTATCTATGTGCGTCTATCTTCTCACGAACAGCACCACGCAGAAAGTCGCGGAAGGTACCAAAAGATCGGGAATTTTCCGGGGAAGCCGTATTGCCTATTTATATTCCGATATTGTAATTAGTTAAAAAGATATTAATTAAAAACCTTAAAACGCCGAATTATTTTACTCCTGCCGGTTGCTTACTTGGCGGAACTTCCCTTCCGTTTCGGCCGAGCGGTAATCTTACGTTTTCCACCATATTAAAATTGTCATCCGATTTTCGGTGTCGAAATTAGACAAAAAATAATTACAGAATCGGAAAGATCATTTATTTCGCCACGACACGGTATAATTTTTTTTGTAAAATAACGATATTTTCTATTTTTTTCGAATTTTTTAAAATAGTGTTAAAACAGATGCGTTTTTATGAAAATTATTTCTAAATCGTTGGGTATGAATTACTTTTCGTGTTATTACATCGATATTCTACACTAATTAACTTCAAGCCTTTCTCTTTTAGATCCATTTATTTAAAAAATAAAATTTCCAAAACTTTTTTTTTAAAGAATTTTTAAAAAGTAGTCTTAATTTTTACTTCACATTGAATAACTTCGTCATTTATGAAGATAATCTCACGAAACCTTTTTTCCGTGTGTACAGTAATATTATCCGTAACATATACGAAGATTGAAAAAATTGCTTCAAAATTACGGATTTTAAAAAACATTTTGTGATTTTCGTAAACTTATGTTTTTCTGAGAAATAAATTAAAAAGTAGTAATTTCTACATTTTTTATTTCAAAGTACGTTATTTTTGCAAATAGCTGGTGATGTTTGAGAGCATTAACGTAAAAATTATGCCCTTAAAATGAAAGTAATGATTTTTAAAATAATTTAAAATACGCGATTTTACACCAAACATTGGTTAACTGCGCTTGTGGCAGAGTGCGCAGAGCTCCCGCTACACTCAAGACTATAACTGCAGCACTACCGTGCGTGGTCAAAACGAAGGAGGGTGTACGCCTCGCAGAAACCCGCCGGTCGATCTTTTCATACTTGTATTAAATTTTTTCTCCTACTGGACATTGCGTCGCCATACATTACTTTTCGTGTTATTAAATCGATATTCTACACTAATTAACTTCAAACCTTTCTTTTTTAGATCCATTCATTTAAAAAATAAAATTCCCAAAAATTTTTTTTTAAAGAATTTTTAAAAAGTGGTCTTAATTTTTACTTCACATTGAATAACTTCGTCATTTATGAAGATATATATATAATCTCACTAAACCTTTTTTCCGTGTGTACAGTAATATTATCCGTAAGATATACGAAGATTGAAAAAATTGCTTCAAAATTACGGATTTAAAAAAAAAATTGTGATTTTCGTAAACTTATGTTTTTCTGAGAAATAAATTAAAAAGTAGTACTTTGTACATTTTTTACTTCAAAGTACGTTATTTTTGCAAATAGTTGGTGATGTTTGAGAGCATTAACGTAAAAATTATGCCCTTAAAATGAAGGTAATGATCCTTAAAATAATTCAAAATACGCGATTTTACATTTAGCCAAACATTGGCGTCGAAAATTACTTTCAGAATCAGTGATTTAAAAAATAAAAAGCCGAAAACTTTTTTGAACGAATTGTAATAAAACACTCAAAATACTTAAATCAATCATTTAATAATTTCTTCATTGAAAAAAAAAATTGCATTAAATTTTTTCCCGTGTGTCGATTTTGCTTAAAAATTACGGATTTTTAAGATTTTTTTTGTGATTTTCGTAAAATAAAGTTTTTGCGAGAAATAATATAAGCATTATTTTTGTAACATTTTTTCTTCAAAAATTATTGTTGTTTCCAATCAATATGTGAACACTTGGAATTTTCAATTAAAAATTGAGCCATAAAAAATAATGAAAACTTTAAAGACATTCTAAAGGCTTTGCGCATGCGCGAGAATCATTATTATAATTTTTTTCCCCTCTGTTTAACGCTCGGTGGCCAAGGTCAAACTTGATGTTGCAATATTTTTTCCGTTATTCATTACTAGATTAATTATGTAATGACAACACTGTATAATCTGTTTTTTTCTGGATAAAACGATAGATTATAGTTTTCTGGACTATACTTTGGCTACCAGTATATAACGATTCATTGGCAAATGAAAATACCACACATACACACAAACCCTTTGTATTATTTTTAGCTCTAAGAAAATAATTATTGTTAAAATAATGAATATGCTTGGTTTTTCGTAATATATTATATCAGAACGTTTTCTTTGTTGCTTTAAATATACATTTTTTTAAGTAAAAAAGAATTGTTTTCTGTAAATCATTAATCGAAATTTTTCAATCGTTACGTATAAGGATTTCTTATAACTATGATAAGTAAACCATCTGAACTAAAAAGATTCATACTTTGCTCTTTTAATATCAGTGATTGAAAAAATTAAATACCAAACATCATTTATTTGTCACGATGCGGATTTTTTTTTCAAAATAATAATACTTTGCCTATTTTATGATTTCTTCTAAAATGAATAAATATCGATGCATTTAAATGAAAATGATTTTTAAAAAAGTCATTGATCATTTAGAATCAATGATTAAAAAAATAAAATGCCAAAAAAAAAGAATTTTATAGGAAAAAAAACAACTTTTTTTTTTTACAAAACAATGATGTTTTGCATATTTTATGAGTTTTTCTCATATGAATCAATATCGTTGAAGTGAGTGGGTGATTTTAAAATTCTCCCTGTTTGCCTATTCGAGAATTTTTGGTGACGGACCTCGAAATTTTCAACCATTCTCAAGTGACGAGGACGACACCTGAGCTTTCACCCATCTTTAATAATTACCACACCACACTACGCAAGAACAAATTTCGAAAAAGGGAGTTTTTATGACATAGTTAAAGAAATCACTCACATCGCGCGCATACACACACACACACACAAGTGCTATCGGCCTGAGGGAAACACGAAATTTCCATGGGGATGAAGTTATTCACTCGGTAAAACGAAAGAATTGGAAAGTGAGTGGGTGATTTTTAAATTCGCACTGTTTGCCTATTCGAGGGTTTTTGGTGACAGACCTTGAAATTTTCAACCATGCTCAAGTGACGAGGACGACACATGAGCTTTCACCCATCTTTAATAATTACCACACCACACCAACGCAAGAACAAATTTCGAAAAAGGGAGTTTTTATGACATTGTTAAAGAAATCACTCACATCGCACGCACACACACACACACACAGGTGCTATCGGCCTGAGGGAAACACGAAATTTCCATGAGGGTGAAGTTATGCACTCGGTAAAAGCCCGTGCGACGCCGGGCTAAGCGGAGAGGAAAGAAACAAAGAAATCAAAGTAATTTCGGAAAATAATATTGGAAGTGCTGAATTTGTGAAGATTGAGTGAATATTAACGTCATACTGTTCAGCTACACGAGGCCTTTTGGGGACGGTCCACGTAATTTTGAACCTTCGTCAAGTGACGCGGACGACACCTGAGCTGGCACCCCCTCTCCTAACTACCACACCAAACCAGCGGGTGGACGTTTGAGCTCTCGACAGATTTTACGTGCATCGCTACCCTACACTGCGGGTCTTCAGTGTTACTAGGATCGAGAATTTGTGAAGAGAATTGAAAATGTTAAGCAACAAAGCCATGACACGCACTCACGGGACATGCACTCACATCGTACGCGTGAAACCCCACAAAAGTGTTGGCGTTAGAATAAAAGGAAGAAATTAACATGGGTATTAAGTTATACCCTCGGTATAAGCCCGTGCAACGCCGGGCCATGAAAGCTAGTCTTACACTATTAAAATTCGAAGGTAAACAAACGTATCTATGTATCTATCTATCTATGTGCGTCTATCTTCTCACGAACAGCACCACGCAGAAAGTCGCGGAAGGTACCAAAAGATCGGGAATTTTCCGGGGAAGCCGTATTGCCTATTTATATTCCGATATTGTAATTAGTTAAAAAGATATTAATTAAAAACCTTAAAACGCGGAATTGTTTTACCCCTGCCGGTTGTTTACTTGGCGGAACTTCCCTTCCGTTTCGGCCGAGCGGTAATCTTACGTTTTCCACCATACTAAAATTGTTATCTAATTTTCGGTGTCGAAATGAGACAAAAAATAATTACAGAATCGGAAAGATCATTTATTTCGCCACGACACGGTATAATTTTTTTTGTGAAATAACGATATTTTCCATTTTTTTCGAATTTTTTAAAATAGTGTTAAAACAGATGCGTTTTTATGAAAATTATTTCTAAATCGTTGGGTATGAATTACTTTTCGTGTTATTAAATCGATATTCTACACTAATTAACTTCAAGCCTTTCTCTTTTAGATCCATTCATTTAAAAAATAAAATTTCCAAAACTTTTTTTTAAAGAATTTTTAAAAAGTAGTCTTAATTTTTACTTCACATTGAATAACTTCGTCATTTATGAAGATAATCTCACAAAACCTTTTTTCCGTATGTACAGTAATATTATCCGTAACATATACGAAGATTGAAAAAATTGCTTCAAAATTACGGATTTTAAAAAACATTTTGTGATTTTCGTAAACTTATGTTTTTCTGAGAAATAAATTAAAAAGTAGTAATTTGTACATTTTTTATTTCAAAGTACGTTATTTTTGCAAATAGTTGGTGATGTTTGAGAGCATTAGCGTAAAAATTACGCCCTTAAAATAAAGGTAATGATTTTTTAAAATAATTTAAAATACGCGATTTTACATTTAGCCAAACATTGGTTAACTGTCTGGTGGCAGAGTGCTCAGAGCTCCCGCTACACTCAAGACTATAACTGCAGCACTGTCGTGCGTGGTCAATGCAAAGGAGGATGTCCGCCTCGCAGAAACCCGCCGGTCGCCTTTTTTCATACTTGTCTTAAATTTTTTCTCGCCACGCATCATTACACACAAAAAGGAAATATTCTGAAATATATTTTAATTCTCTCTACTTCAATGATTGAATTCACTTGCTGCATCCCCACTGATCTGAAATTTACTTCATTTTCAGTGCTGCCATTATGTAAGCAAATGGTATGTCACAATTAATTGCTAAATGAGCAATTTTAATCAATTTTATTAGAAAATAATTAATAAGTTAGTTTTTATAATATACTTTTTTTCGCAGATACGTGTTTAAATAATTTTAAAACAGAGTGGAATGAAAAACTATAAAATTAAAATTAAAAAAATTAAATGTTTTTTTTAAATAGTATTATTTTCTTTTTGAATGTTTTTTTCAGTGAAATTTTTTACAAATTAAAATGCATTCAATGCATTTCTGATATTCATTTAAAATATTTATCAGTATCAAAATTTTTGTTCTCTTTCATAAAACTTATAGTTTACTTTAAAATAATGCGTAATTGCATGAAACTTTTTTTCCCCGTGTCGAATATTTCAAAAAATTCTCACAATTTTACTTCAAGAATTAAAATAGTAGTGAAATTTTATAATTTGAAAAATTTATACTTTCTGTTCTTTTTTCAGCATACAACTATTTTTAAAAATGCTACAGTTCCGTTTCCGGGAAAAAACTATCTTTCTTTAAAGAATTTTATAGAAAAAAAACAACTTTTTTTTTTTTAACAAAACAATGCTGTTTTGCATATTTTATGATTTTTTCTCATATGAATCAATATCGTTGCGTTTATATAAAAATTATTTTTAAAACTTTCAGAATCAGTGATTTAAAAAATAAAAAGCCGAAAACTTTTTTGAACGAATTGTAATAAAACACTCAAAATACTTAAATCAATCATTTAATAATTTCTTCATTGAAAAAAAAAATTGCATGAAATTTTTCCCGTGTGTCGATTTCGCTTAAAAATTACGAATTTTAAAGATTTTTTTTGTGATTTTCGTAAAATAAAGTTTTTGCGAGAAATAATATAAGCATTATTTATGTAACCTTTTTTCTTCAAAAATTATTGTTGTTTCCAATCAATATGTGAAAACTTGGAATTTTCAATTAAAAATTGAGCCATAAAAAATAATGAAAACTTTAGACATTCTAAAGGCTTTGCGCATGCGCGAGAATCATTATTATTATTCCCCCCCCCTCTGTTTAACGCTCAGTGGCCAAGGTCAAACTTGATGTTGCAATATTTTTTCCGTTATTCATTACTAGATTAATTATGTAATGACAACACTGTATAATCTGTTTTTTTCTGGATAAAACGATAGATTATAGTTTTCTGGACTATACTTTAGCTACCAGTATATAACGATTCATTGGCAAATGAAAATACCACACATACACACAAACCCTTTGTATTATTTTAAGCTCTAAGAAAATAATTATTGTTAAAATAATGAATATGCTTAGTTTTTCGTAATATATTATATCAGAACGTTTTCTTTGTTGCTTTAAATATACATTTTTTTAAGTAAAAAAGAATTGTTTTCTGTAAATCATTAATCGAAATTTTTCAATCGTTACGTATAAGGATTTCTTATAACTATGATAAGTAAACCATCTGAACTAAAAAGATTCATACTTTGCTCTTTTAATATCAGTGATTGAATAAATTAAATACCAAACATCATTTATTTGTCACGATTCGGATTTTTTTTTTCAAAACAATAATACTTTGCCTATTTTATGATTTCTTCTAAAATGAATAAATATCGATGCATTTAAATGAAAATGATTTTTTAAAAAAAGCATTGATCATTTAGAATCAATGATTAAAAAAATAAAATGCCAAAAACTATATTTCTTTAAAGAATTTTATAGGAAAAAAACAACTTTTTATTTTACAAAACGATGATGTTTTGCATATTTTATGATTTTTTCTCATATGAATCAATATCGTTGAAGTGAGTGGGTGATTTTAAAATTCACCCTGTTTGCCTATTCGAGAATTTTTGGTGACGTAACTCGAAATTTTCAACCATTCTCAAGTGACGAGGATGACACCTGAGCTTTCACCCATCTTTAATAATTACCACACCACACTACGCAAGAACAAATTTCGAAAAAGGGAGTTTTTATGACATAGTTAAAGAAATCACTCACATCGCGCGCATACACACACACACACACACACACACACACAAGTGCTATCGGCCTGAGGGAAAGGAAATTTCCATGGGGATGAAGTTATTCATTCGGTAAAACGAAAGAATTGGAAAGTGAGTGGGTGATTTTTAAATTCGCACTGTTTGCCTATTCGAGGGTTTTTGGTGACTGACCTCGAAATTTTCAACCATGCTCAAGTGACGAGGACGACACGTGAGCTTTCACCCATCTTTAATAATTACCACACCAACGCAAGAACAAATTTCGAAAAAGGGAGTTTTTATGACAATGTTAAAGAAATCACTCACATCGCACGCACACACACAAGTGCTATCGGCCTGAGGGAAACACGAAATTTCCATGAGGGTGAAGTTATTCACTCGGTAAAAGCCCGTGCAACGCCGGGCTAAGCGGAGAGGAAAGAAACAAAGAAATCAAAGTAATTTCGGAAAATAATATTGGAAGTGCTGAATTTGTGAAGTTGAGTGAATATTAACGTCCCACTGTTCAGCAACACGAGGCCTTTTAGGGACGGTCCGCGTAATTTTGAACTATGGTCAAGTGACGCTGACGACACCTGAGCTGGCACCCCCCTCTCCTAACTACCACACCACACCAACGGGAGGACGTTTGAGCTCTCGATTTATTTTACGTGCATCCCTCCCCTACACGGTGGGTCTTCATTGTACTAGGATCGAGAATTTGTGAAGAGAAGGGAAAATTTTAAGCAACAAAGCCATGACACGCACTCACGGGTCATGCACTCACATCGTACGCGTCAAACCCCACAAAAGTGTTGGCGTTAGAATAAAAGGAGGAAATTAACATGGGGATTAAGTTATACAATCGGTATAAGCCCGTGCAACGCCGGGCCATGAAAGCTAGTTGAATTATATTTTCTGAGTAAATACAGTTATTTTGCATTTCTAATTATAAAAGTCTATTTTTATTTCAAAAGTTGTCTTTTTTGTTAGTTTATTGTTTAATTAAAGTATTTTGTCGCTATTATGACATATAGCTGGTCAATAAAAAAAGTTCTGCACTTAGAATTGTATTTACATTTTATTAATGTTTTACTTTAATACAAGTAAATGAGTTTATAATGACAACGTTAAGCATTAGTCAAAATATGAAAAATTCTCCAGAGGGGCGTCAAATTAGGACTTTGCACGCGGGCGGCCGACGCCCTAGGATCGGCCCTGCCCATTGCACTAAGAAATTCAATTATTGGAGAACAATGTACTAAAATTTATCAGGAAATCTTATCAACCAAGCAATTAAATATATCAATTTTGCTATCAATTTATTTTTAATATTAGAATGTAAGCAAGTTGTTTATAGATAAAAGGAAATATAAATTATCCCATGACTCAGTAAAAAATGCATAAAAACAAATATTTGTGTGTGTGTGCTTGATAGAGTAGTTAATATATATTAGTATTAAAATAAAAACCAAAAATAAGTTTTAATATTTTGATCAATTTTGCTTTATCTAATGTTGTTTTGGTCTTATAGTGTGTTCCCCCCCCCCATTATTCGCATGCCGCGGCCAGCTTGAAATACCTGTCATGTCTATGTGGTCCGTATGAAATACGTATCATGTGTATGTGGCCTGGCGGGAAAAGAGACTGAGTACCGCTAGGCTAGAAAGTGCAGTGAACAGGGGTCATCAAGCTCAAGAGGAAACCTTGAACCCTGACCACCAAGCAAGCTGAATTTGCGATAATTTCTACCAAATTTAAGATATAAATATAAAAGGTTGCAAGAAGAGAAACATAACTATAATCATCGCAATTCAGTTGAAAGTAATTTCGAACTTGTAGAGAATTCTCCTAAATTCTTTCCGTTGTTTGTTTAGTGTTGCGAACTTTACTTGTAGAAAAGTTTATATTATTTTCAACTCTTTTCATTTTTCTATAAATTGTTACTTGAAAAAAAAAAACTTCAGCCCTCCATGAAAAATCTTGCCATACTTACTGTTACATCTTAAAAAAACCTACATGTGAAGCAATACCTTCCTAATCACATTCTATTTTAAATAAGAATACGATTCATAATAAGCTAGTTTCCTGTTTCAGTATTTCGCAATCTTCTGGTATCTGCAATAGACTGATGTAATATTGTCCCCGAGCTCTCCACAGATTAAACGGTGGGTCTTTGCAATAGCCAAAATTGACAAAGGGCAGTAATAATTCATTGTAGGAAACCACTACGATAATTTTAGATTTTGAGTGCTTACAGAGCATGGGCGGAAAAATAAATTCGACAACCTTACACCCCCCCCCCCTCACTTCTTTTTTGCTACTGAGATGGTTATCAATAAACGAGTTTTTTTCTTTTACTGCCATTTTTTTTAAGGGGGACTTCCAAATGTATTGGAAACTTAATAACACTTTAGCACGATGAAATCACATTATTCAGTTGTAAAACTTTTGTTGAACGTAAATTACTCATATAAATCCATCATGAAATGTAAAAATGTCAGAAATAGTCTAGAGAATTTTAAAACTACGAAAAATACATATATTTTCGCTTCCAGAATATTCGGACGCCATGTTTGGCAAGCTTTATTATAATGACTGCAGATGGCGCTACGTGAATGGAATCTACGCACAAAACTTTAAAAACATTATTTTAGAAGAAAATTGGGCACAAACTTCTGCTTAAATACGCATTAATAATACCTTATTTTTCGAAAAGGAATATTTTGCTTCACGAATAATGACTAATCACTTCAGAAACACTAATTCCGCTTTTTTTACATGAAAAAATGGGAGGTAAAAGAATTAAAGTAACTGTAGACTACGTCATGAGACCACGTCATTGTTAGGAGGGGGAGGCACCCTCTTCGTTGGAATGAAAGAAGGAAGTGTTGACCGTTTGTTTGGAAGAGGATGCTTGTCCAGTCTGGGGCCACGCTGCAATCTCAAATATTAACATCCCTGAAAGAGCGCAAAACCACATCATTAGACAAATCACTAACGCCCAATGGTTCGTGAGAAACGACCTCAGGTTTTCGTTAAACATCACAACCATTCGGGAATTCATGAAAAGAATTTCAATTAACTTCTTTACTAACATCCCCCTTATTGATCAGAACTCTCCGTAAGATTGAAATATACGATCCTAATCCCTCTTTTAATAGACCTCTTAATATCCTACTTTAATTATTTTCACTCCTATTTTTCACTCAAAATCCTTTTAATTTTCATATTTTTCACCGTCCTCACAAACTATTTTCTCCGAGCATATCATCCCTCCAATCGGAGGCGACCTGCTCGACCAATAGAGAGAGAGAGACTCTCGCCCTCCCCGACTCTTAACAAATTTTTCACTCACTGATCTTTCTCCAACTTCGGTTACACCCACTAACGACTCGCAGTTCCCTGATTGGACGAGTGCACTGTGTCCCTAAACAGCTTATATACCCTACATCATTCTAAAACTACAAGTCGGGCGAGCAAGGTGCCGGGTTCTCCCGGTCGCCGTGCTTGCTATTCTGCCAATCTAGACTAAGTTGACCAAACCCTAGCCTCCGGTCTCGGAGTTAGCCGTGGTCGACACAGATCTTTCCACACTAGTCTCTACATACCCAAACGCAAACAAAATGAGCTCCAGCATTATTCTAAATTTTATTATTTCCATAGGTCGCAATCTAATGTATTTTATTAATTTTAACTGTTATCTTAAATTTTCTTCTCTTAAATATTTTTCCCACCACCCACCAATCATGGCAAGTGTATTTAACAATGCTCAACAATAACACAAGATAGGGGATTAAGACCTCATCTGAGATCAAGTGCCCCATCGACCGTTCTACCGCTTGGAAGAGGAAACGGTCAAGTGACCTTGAGATCAGCTGACGAGGGGGGGGGACGCATTAACAGGGTAGCTGTGTATTGCAGGGAAAGGTGATTGGAATCTATTTTGGGAACTGATAGTGGGGTTATTGTGGAGTGTATATACTTTCTTAGTGAGTGGAAGATTTGCAGAATTGTCATTTTTACCAGACAAGTCCCTTACGCAAGCGTTTCGGATTCCCAAGGCACAGAGCGTTGGACAAAGAAAAAGCTTTCTTAAAATTCCAGGGCTTCCATGAATTTCTTATATTTTTCCTTTCATACTATTTTTATTTTAAAGCACTTAATTTTTTGAATTTTCTGCAATTTACTTAAAATACACTTAAATACACTTTTAAATACACTTCTAATACACACTTTTAAATACACTTCTACTATTTCAAATTAGGCTAAGACAGTCTGATAACCAAATAACCTATCAGTTTATAATATAATTGAAGTTTTCTGAGAGTTGACAATCTCAATATTTGACAGCTTAAAGAGCGTTGTTACTTTAGCTCATTTTAAAGCATTTTTCCATTCTTAAATGTTTAATTAATTAAAAACCTAAAGGATGTATCCCCCTCCTCTGTCCGCCTAATAGCGGACCAACCCCCATTGTACAAATTATGCAACTGTATCACAGCTCAAATTGTAAAACTGTAATTTCCTTGTATCATGTAGTTCATACGGTTTTTTCTTCGTAATTGGCTGTAAAATTTGTAACACATTGTCACGTTTATCTATTTTTGCACGTTCATGCAAAGCCTCCCTATCATAAATGTAAATTTGTCCAAACTGTGGGTTTGCTCCATTCCGTTGTAAAGATATAGTTTCTTTTTTTAACTTCACCTTAAGTTGAAATAAATTTATTACATCATCACGAAAAACTTTTTTTTTGTATATAAAGAAAGATATTTGTGAGAATAATTGGTTCGTTCAGTGAAATGTCTATTTTAACTCTTACTTTTACTACTAAAATCATATCTGTTCCTTTATGTTTCGAGGTTTTTAATTTTTAAAGAGCAATATTTGTGTTTTTACACATAGTTAAAAACCTTAGAACTTTTTTTTGTTTTCATTAATTTTTTCCTATTCAGAAATTACCGGGCTCAAAACATTCTTGTGTTACTAAAAGACAATATTTGGAACAGGTGGAATACTACTGAAAATTATATGACATAAAATCAGCATTTTTTCTGCTGATATTACAATGAGACTTTATTGAGTTCAAGTATTCCGCATACAAGTATTGCAAATATAACTGAATTTATCTATGATATATATATATTACAAAATGCATTATAATACTATAGTAAAATAATTTCAAGTAATCTAATAAAAATCAAACTTTCTAAATTGTACGGACTTAAAACTCAAAAAAAATTAGATATCATATCTACGAACCTGGGGGTTTCTAATTTCAGTTTGTATCATTGTTGTTTTTATAAGTGTTTCAAAACTTTTGTGAAAATATTATGTTAAGATTAGGCTGAGTAATCTCTGTCACTGCACACACACACACAATAAATGCTATCAATTTTATGTAAAACATATTTTAAATATAAAAAATATTATCCTCATATAACATATTTAATTAAAGTAGTGTTTTGATGCTGTGTACATAATTTGGATCATAACATTTTTTAAAATTAGATCTTTCGAGGCATTATTAGTTTTTGTTTTATGCCTTTAGAAACTTTAACTGTGTTTTTCTCAGACTTTTCAATTTTGAGGATATATTTCTCCCAAGGATTTTTTCTGTTCGAGATAATATTGAAATTTTTTTATATATATGTCCTTTAAAAGTGAGTATGGATTTCGGTCTGAGAGCACTAAGTTATTTTTTTTTTAAATTCTTAAAGTAAATAGTTTAAAAATTTGATATTTTTTCCAGATTTAGCTGTAAAAATAATTATTAAAAATCAACAAGGAATTTTTAGTAGGGAAAATTAATTTGGAATGTTCAATTCCATACTAACTTTTGTTCTCAATAATCTAAGAAACAGAAATCACTGACAATAACTAAAAAACTTCAAAAATTGAGTATTTTATAAGAAAAATTTGTAATTTTTAAAATAAAGACTGGTCAAATTTACTTTTTATTTCCAGAATCAGTTTAATAATATAATCTGAAAAGAAAACACAAATTACTTTTAATATTACTGTCTTTAAAAAGGGCACTGTGTAGTCTTAACATCTCGCTACTCAAACTAGTAACACATTTAAAGCAATCCATTACTTTTTCTAGAGCGTACCATGTCCACACACACACAACCACAGATATAAAGATCAAGGGGGAAAAAACGAAATTCAAAAAGTGCAACAAAACATTATTTATTATATCTATGTATCGTCTCCCTCTACCACTTTTCTCTACAAAAATAAAAATTCGGAAAGTACACTCATGTCCATAAATTAAGGATAATTCAGAACCACACAGAAATTGAACTCTAAAATAAAAATTTCACCTGTAGAATTATCACACACATCTTGAAGAAGAATATGCAAATTACAGGAAACCACCAGATGGCGCGGATAGTACGTCACAATGACGAGAGTATAAGAGAGGGGTATATAAGGAATGGTGGCAAAGAAGTAAAATTGTTCACAAGCGCTTTAAAAGCCTTTCAGTGCAATAACTGCATAGTTATGGCACAAAGGAAGCATTTGGATGATTTTTTACGTGGTAGAATTATCGGACGATTGGAATGTGGACGTACCCAGCTGGAAGTATCCGAGGAACTTGGAATCGCCCAGAGTGTCATCTCCAGGCTTTGGCAACGATTCCAAGATGATGGTAATGTGAGTAGATGTTACAGCATAGGTCGCCCCCGAGTTGCAACGCCGATTGAGGACCGATATTTGGCAGTTACTGCCAAAAGAAACAGACGGAGCACAGCATCAGACCTATCTCGTCAGCTCTCTTCAGCTACCGGTAAGACAGTTTCAAGGCAGACCGTGTACAGACGCTTAGGGCACATTGGTCTATATGCTCGTAGGCCTGTCAGATGTGTTCCCCTTACCGCTACTCACTATCGCCTGCGATTAACCTGGAGTAGAGAGCATGCATTGTGGACACCGCAACAGTGGTCTTGTGTGATGTTTTCCGACGAGTCCAGGTTTAGTTTGCAGTCTGATTCTCGCTGGACTTTCATATGGAGAGCGCCAGGTACCCGTTACCACCAAGAGAACACCATTAAACGACACCGTTACGGTGGTGCAGGATGGCTCGTTTGGGGAGGGATTATTCTTGGTTCCAGAACTGACCTGCATGTTCAGAGTGTAACAACTGTACGTTTGTTGTTCTGGAACAACATGTACGTTTGTTTCGGGGCGCCATGGGTGATGAATTTCTGTTTATGGATGACAACGTCCGTCCTCACCGTGCAAACATTGTAGACGAATGCCTTAAATCGGAGGATATCACACGTATGGATTGGCCAGCATACTCACCGGACTTGAATCCAATATAGCATGTGTGGGATACGCTTGGCCGACGAATTGCAGCCCGTCAACTCCCTCCCACCTGTCTACCGGGACTTCGGAGGGCATTGCTTGATGAGTGGTGTAATATTCCCCAAGGTCAGATTGATAATTTGATACTCAGCATGCGTAGGGCGTTGTAAGGCCTGAATTGCATCGTCCGGGAGACATACTCCGTATTAACCATCATACTAAACATTGTTATACTGTTTTTTTTAATAGGTTCTTTTTTGAAATTTGCTCCAGGGAGTAAAAATCGCAATTTTTATTAATTCTGTCAAACATATAGCATCTATTTTGCTCTTTACCTTTTGTTTAATAAATAGACTTTACAAATAAGTCAAATTTGTTTTGCTTCTGTCTCTTTCTTTGCCTGAACTTCATTATCCTTAATTTATGGACATGAGTGTATTTTTTTTCTGTAGTCCAAAATGAAGATATACCAAATTTTTCGTCAAAAAATTTAAACTCCTTTCCCTTTTCTTAGCTCCATGAACTTTGTTTATGATATCCAAGACAACAATCATAAACATGCTTGTGAATTCACTAAAGAACTCTTCCTCTGTAAATCATGAGTCTTATGAAAATAATTTCATCAAAAAACTGATAGGAATATCAGATTTCAAAAGCTCACTACTGTTCTCCACATCGCTCCTCTGGGGACCTTAAGCATCACAATTGTGTGACTAGAAAGGGAGATGAAAGCAGTACAAATTCAAAAGAAAAGAGGCGATTACAAAAATGCACCGATTTTATCCTCCGTTTATAATCGGAGACACTAAAAATAACATTATGAGAGTACAAACGCAGACTATATACAATAAATATACTGAAAACGTTGCACGTAGGAAATAAAAAGGAGGCTTAGTTTGGAAATTAATTCACTGAATACAATAATTTAATTGAAGGCAGTGAAATTTATTTCGTATTTTCATGAGTATTGAAAACAATGAGTGTCTTAAGATAATACTATATGGTAGGCAATACGGGACGTTCTTTGTAACATGTTGCGTGATGCCGTAAAGAATGTTGTGCAGAGAATGCACGGTGTAGTTTCTGAGAACGGTGGTCGCATTGAATGTAATAAATAAAGTGAAATATTGCACTGTAATTTTTTATTTTTATTGCAGCACATTTTAGATTGTACAGTGCCGAAAATACAATATCGGTGATTTTTGGTACTAATTTTTTTTAATGCGGAATCCTACTTCTTATGCGATTATAAGTTTGTAAATCAAATTTGTTGCAATTTCGATTGTTAGATCGAGTAACAGGCGGAATGTTATCTTAGTTTTAAAAAAAAGCACCCTGTATTTTTCGGAGCTTTTTACATGTTTTATAGCCCAAATTACTGACGCAACTGTCACATGTGAAGGCCTTTACTTTAATACCCGTTTTTCATGTAAATTTTCTGTTTAGTAAGCGACAACAGCGCCATAAATACCCTTATCGGTGTTTTTTGAAACTATTTTTTTTAAAAGAACCATGTCACCATTAGTCTCTTTACCAAGTTTGGTGCCATTTCGGGTGTTAGATCGAACTACAAATAGTTCTGAATAGTGTGAATTAAAAAAAATCTCCCTGTGTATTTTAGGGTTTTGACACACAGCAATGTTCTATGGGTCGGTCACATTTTTATTCGATATGTCAGTTTCTTAGAAGAAATAAAGCTATTTTTGTATGAAAAAAAATAGTTATTAATTATTTTCAACTATATTGAACGGCTGAATGGTTTAATGTTCTTATGTGACATCACTTAGCATTTTAGTGAAATGGACAAACAGCCGTAGAGAAATGGCCGAATTGTATTAATGATGTTTGAAAGTATAAAAATAATTATGACGTAATGTATCATCTTCAATAAAGATTTGGAAATGAAAATCAGGAAATATTTTCCTGAATTAGAAAAACATTTTCAAAACACAATTTTTGTAAAAAATATTTAATCATTCTACAGGAAATAAAACAAGGTTTCAGAGGGAGAATGATTCAATTGAAATGTTTGAAAAATGCATTTCACTTTATTTCATATTCATGCAAAGCTGAGTTTTAAACACTGGAGTTAATTTATGTGGTTAGGTCTCCATGATTTAAAAATTGAATTTGTTGCTTTTCAAAGCAGCGTAGCGGAAAAAAATAAATTGGAGAACTCAATTTCCGAGGTTGAAGGCAAACTTTCTTAAGGCAGATAATAATGATTCACAAAAAGATGGGCCCCTTCCATACACTTATACTTTAGTATAAAGATTACGCTTTCGTCTTCGTGTTTTTAAAACCTCCATAAAAGGTGCACGCTGTGACGTCGTCACAATGGAGAAAGCGCCTCTATTCATAAACGTATCCACAGCCGGGGAACACGTGGCTTTGGTGGTATTGTGTTGTATCAGACAGCTGGACCGTCGGCGACGGTGTGACTGGCGGACACTATGGGCCGGGCATCGCTGCATTATTTTCTATTCATGGGCAATGATTGTACGTCTTGAATGCTGGCGCCTCTGCAGGCGGCGGCGAGGTGTTTGAAGTGCCAGATGTCAGCCGGTCCCTTGTCGCCGGGAACCTTTGAGAGGGACCGGACTTTTGTTATCTCTGCACGAATGGATGACGTGCAAGACCGTTGGTGCCGGGTGCAAAACCCTGAGGCCGGCCAATGGGGATTGATGAGGGGCGTGGAGTGAACCCGCCCCTAGAGTTTAAAAGAGTGGACTCGGAAAAAAGAAGGAGAAGTACTCTCCCGATCTTATTCTTATGCAAGAAACACATCTGAGACCTAAACACAACATCAACATTCCAAATTACATCTGCTACCGCAACGACCTCATCACGGACGGACACCCGCACGGTGGTACTTTAATTCTTATTAAACGAAATATCCCGCACTTTAACTTACCCAATCCTACACTTCAGCACATCGAGGCCACAATTGTTGTTCTCACTCCTCCTAATCTTAACCCAATATCAATTATTTCTGTCTACGTCCCTCATCGCGCGGACGATAGAATGTTCACAATAGACTTTGAACAACTCATTCAGACCAATAGTAATTGTGTGATCTTTGGTGATCTGAACGCCACACACAATGAGTGGAACTGCTCAATCAACTCCATCCGTGGAAAGCAATTAAAAACTTTCACGGATCTTCTTAATCTTACAATCGCATACCCTGACTCCCCTACCCGGTACGGCTACGGGACTGCTAATACCTTAGACACATAGCCATTATTAATAACTTTAACTACCCATTCACTATAGATTCCATCCCTGAACTTTCCTCGGATCACAACCCTGTATTTTTAAATTTCTCTCTTTCCTCACCATTTCACAATGACAATTCTAGAGCAGTTACCACCTGTTGGTCAAAATTCCGTAAAAATTTAATTAATTCTATTCACCTGTCTGACTTGAAAAACATTCGTAATCCCGATGTGCTCGAATCCAAAATCTCTCTTCTTTCCGCCACCGTGAGCTCCGCCCACCAGCAAGCCTCTAAACCAATAGAAAACAAGAAACACACTTTCACTCCTAATCACATCCAAGAACTAATTTACTCAAAAAGTAAAGCTAAAAGAGCTTACAATAAAACCTTAAATCCTACACACAGAACTAATTACTACAGATTACAAGCACAACTCAAAAAAGCACTAAAAAAACACTCTCAACAAACTTGGAACAATAAACTTGAAGCACTCAATACAACCGACAATAGCCTATGGCAGAGTCAGAAATTCTTCCGTTAAAAGCGCACTAATATTCCTAACCTCACAAGCTCCTCTGGCATTGCCAACAGCGATGAACAGAAAGCGAATCTACTTGCTGCTACTCTTAAAGATAACTTCTCGGAAAATATTAGGCCTGATGGGGAATACCCTATTGATAATAAGATCACTAATACGCTAGAAAATTTCTTCTCTCACCCCCCGCCTCTCCCCATCACCCCAACTAACCCAGATGAAATTATTAAATACATTAAAACTCTTTCCAATAACAAAGCCCCAGGAAAAGACAATATTTCTAACAAAAATGGTTAAGAACTTCCCTCTCAAAATTATTCTATTATTTACCTTTTTAATTAACAAGATTATTTTTCTTAGACACTTTCCTAACAACTGGAAAAGTGCAATAGTATTTCCAATCTTAAAACCAAATAAAAAAAGCCACTCCCCAGAAAGTTATCGTCCCATCTCCCTACTAAGTATCTTAAGTAAAATTACCGAGCATATTATTCTCAATAGATTAAATACGTTCACTATCAATAACAATTTTATTAATCCAAATCAATAAGGTTTCACCATGCATCTCTCCACTTATCACCCGCTGCTCAGATTGACTGAAAAGATCTCTTCTGGATTTCAGAGAGGCAGGTCCACTGGGGCTGTCTTTCTGGACATTCAGAAGGCCTTTGATAGGGTCTGGGTCAGCGGTCTCATTTTTAAACTTATAACTAACAATTTCCCACCTGCTTTAATACATCTAATTAATTCGTACCTTGTCAATAGATCCTTTAATGTTAAAGTCAATAATACTCTTTCCTCTACTATTTTTATCAAGTACGGTGTTCCACAAGGAAGCCTACTTGGCCCATTATTATTCAATATTTATATAAACGACATCCCTACTCACAAACTAACCATCACTAATATTTATGCGGATGACACTTCCATTTCTGCTACCTTTAAAAATCATGACACTATTACAAAAGCTCTTAACGCACATCTACACCTACTCGAAAATTACTTTAACACCTGGAAAATTAACATAGACAAAACAATAGCAGTACTCTTCACTAGGAGGAGGAAGCCTTGCACACCTCCTACCCTGTATACCACACCACTACACTGGTCTCAGAGTACGAAATACCTAGGACTAATCCTAGAGAAAAATCTAAGATGGAAACAACACATCACACATGCGCGTGATAAATTCCGGAACGCGGTACGCTCAATCTACCCCTTAATTTGCCGGAATTCTCATTTGAATCTAAGGAACAAAGTACTTCTCTACACTGCCGTTTTGCGGCCCATTTTAACTTATGGTTGTCCTGTGTGGGGATACGCAGCAGATTCTAACATCAATCTCTTAAATTCAGCCCAAAACTCCCTCATTAGAACCATCACCAAAATTTGTAGATACACCAAAAATAAAGAAATTTATAAAGTTCTCTCAAAATTTCTATCTTTAAAGTTCACATACAAAATTTAGTCATAAAGTTTTTCGACAATTTACCTACCATCAATAATGCTAATATCTTAAACCTAGAAAACTACAATCCTAATATCAATAGTAAGAGACCCAGAAGAATTTTACTGGACTCCTACAATCCCCCTTAAATTAGTTTAGAGGGTCATTCCTTTTTGGCGAATGACCCTCTAACCTCCTATTAAAATTTCTCGCATTTTCCCACGTATTTCCCTGCTCAGTTACTATAATTTCTCAGTGAACCACACAGGCAACCAACTTCTTTTCATGCTTATTTTTATTTTTTAATTATCTCTCCGACGCCAGGACAGCGAATAGAGTGCTATCTACTAATCCCCTTTCAGCAATAACAGACGAGCTCCTCGTCCGTTAGCAAGAACCAATTAATTTCATCCAGTTCCATCTATCACCCTGCTTAACCACAACTACCTTCCACATCTATCACAATTTTTCAGGACTCAAATTCCATTAAGGCCTATCAACTACAAGAGCATAATACAACCAGTATGGGACGGAGGAACGCTTCGCGTTCCAGTTTCCCAATGATCATCAGCGTCAATTCAAAAGAAGGAGACTCCGGGCAGACTCCTACGAGAGATTCTAAAAAGGGAAGCCTGTGGACGAAGGAAGAAGGGGAGGACCCCGATCGACTCCGACGATTGACCTGCGAGACGTTAGGGACGGATATAGGAAGCAAGCACAAGGCGTGAACCTCCGGATCCATACCGACGAGAGACTCCTGAGGCGGTACCCAACGGGTGACTGAAAAAAGAACCAAGGAGCGGACCCCTATGGAGACACCAATATGAAATAGAGCTAGCTGGCTGTATCAAACGAACACTTGTAACTAATATTTTTTCTCTATCTAATGATCTTTTGAATGTTGTCGTCAAATAAACATTTGATTAGATCACAGTAATAAGGCATTCTTTAATAATTAGCTTAGCGTACACCTTCAATCTAATTCCACGACGTTACAACGCCATTCCAATGAAAACTGAAAATATTAAACGTATGGGACTTTTTACCAACCATTTTTATTTCAATGAAGAAATTTGCTTTTTTTAATGATGTTTAGGTCCACATATTCGTGTGAAAAACGGTTTACCTCGTTGAATTTAGTGAAATCTAAAAATAATAAAAAACTTGTAGCGAAATTCCTTAATATAATGAATACGAATTATGAACCAAGCAACAACAGGTCATTCAATATGTTTGTATTAACTTTATGCTATACATCTGCAACTGTGTTTATAAGTAAAAATTATGTCATAATGTATACTTGTTTTTCTTTATTCCTTCTTCATACAAATGCCTAGTGCAGAGGCGCCACTGTTCCCTGGTTCGTTAGTTCAAGGTATCATCCCATTGACATAAATTTTCTTTAACGTCGACCTTTAACCTTTTGCTCTCCTCTTGGAAAAGAAAGGAAAAGTTTTTGCGACAAAAAGGAGAAGTGATCATTTTTAGAGGATATGAAAAGTGAGAGCAGAAAAAGAAAGTTTTTCTGTTAACAAATTCCCGTTGTTTCCAAATTATTGGTACCTTTTTGACGCTCCCCTCCCCTTTAAAGTAGCGCCATTGATATAGTGACCCACTGGTTAGTATTTAAAAAAATAATAAACTAAACTTGACCCACTTCTCAAAAACGGGCTTTTCAGTGAAGTAAGTTAGGTAAAAAGGGGCCACGAATATATTAATGTCTGAATGATAATAATATAATCTGATGAGCAGAGTTTTAAATTATCTCAAACGGTTTCTCATTTTCTCTTTAAATACTTTAAAAGAGACTCATTATTGTATAACAATTTTCTCTGAAAAGAAACTTATCCAGTTTGATATTTTTCTTTATAAGAAAATTATCAAGTAGACTAAAACTGTGCGTTGTAATTAATGCATCAAATTTTCAGCTGTTATATACTGCGATGAGAAACATGTATTTGTGTGTGTTTATTTTATCAGTGATAATAGTAGAAATAGTATTCCTTTTTTTTTATTTATTTATGTGTTAATTATGGAATATAAACAGTTTTCATAGTACACAAGCACAGTTTCTTTTTCTTAATGGACTTTTTTGTGCCAAGTCAAGTTTAATTTTGTTCCATTTTACGAAACAAAATGCTTTTTTTTTAATGTTTACTAGTTTCATCCTGGCCTTTTTCTGTCATGCTCGAGTTTTATGCTTAGCATATTTTCGTATCCGTTTGGCTTTTCATTTTGCTTTTTCTTGCCTAAAATAAATTAATTCCTCTTTATTTCTTACGATCTAAATCACTGTAAAACAATGAATAAATGGCGCATTCATTCTCCTGTTTCATTTTACAAAAGATTTCATATGAAATGTTATTAAAAATTATTTTGGAATCGTAAAACACGAGTAGGATAATACTTCGTCACTTGAAAATATAAGAGCATTGCCTACGTACATTTCAGGTTTCTTTGTAAAGTAGTCTAAAAACTAAAAATTGCAGCTTGAAAGTATTGATGCGCGTTATACGCTGGAGTTGACGCTCTACAAATCACGTGACTGGCGCGTTGATTAGGTTCAATGAATCGCGTATAGACTGTTCAATCTGTTATGGTTAAAAGTCCTTACGTTGGCGTGGTGTAGTTTTTTGGTGAAGGGGGTGCCAGCTCAAGTCTTGCCATTGGCAACAGTTGAAAATGACGAGCACAATGTTGCTTCTTGTTGATATCAGCAGAATAATAATATTATCAAGTTATCTTCACTTTGTGTTCCTGAGTTGAAATCAAAGGGATCTAACTTTTTTTTGGATTAATCTTATTTTTGAAAAATGCGTTTCGCATTCAAATCCGAGAGGTCAATTTAAAGGACATTTGATTTTCAGTTGAATTGTTCTCCTAAGTTTTTCCCACTGATCTTATTAATAATTTAAGAAAGAATTATTTCAGTGTTTTTTTCCGAGCATTGTCAATCAATACTCATTTAAGAAACCCCGAAGAGTAGAAACAATACTGAGTAATTTTGAACGAATCTTCCCTAAACGCACTGCTAAAAAAGCCTCTTTTCAACATGAAGGCCTTCGCTTGTACATTTTGTTTCCCTGATTAAATACGCAAAGAGAATTTTTGTCTTCTTTTTTTGTGGAAGACTCAGAACCGATCCCAGGATA
This sequence comes from Trichonephila clavata, assembly GCA_019973975.1. Classification (NCBI taxonomy): domain Eukaryota; kingdom Metazoa; phylum Arthropoda; class Arachnida; order Araneae; family Nephilidae; genus Trichonephila; species Trichonephila clavata. The sequence continues at coordinate 53,850 of BMAO01018673.1, read as the reverse complement.
TCGCCGCCCTTCTAGAGAATTTTTCATATTTTTACTAATACTTAACCTTGAAGTTATAAACTCATATAAATGTAAAAAGTAGAATATATATATATATATAAATGCAAGTAGACACAAAAAGTAGCTTCTTGGCTCTGTTTTTTTTTTTGAATTGTAAGCTTTGAAAACTTTTACCCCCCTCCCCCCAATACATATTGAATTAAAGCTTTCTTATGTCTTAGGTAATATTAATCATATTATAGATACTTTCGCGTAAAGCAACTTTCGCAAAAATCATTTTTGAGATGCCTTTGTTAAGCATTGATCTACAGTGGGCCCCCAGTACCACTGATAAGCAAAAAAAAACAAAAAAAAAAAAACCAGAAACCAATTTTTTTGGGGGTATTGCCGGCTTTTCCACGAATTTGGCTACCAAATGAAGGATGTGTATAAAGAATAAGCATTATGGAATAAGGACCAACACACATTGGGCACTAACATTCTACTTTTCTTAAATTATGCTATGTTATCGGGAAATAGGTACTTATTTTTCAGTCTGTTTAAAATTCAGCATCTTTTTATTCGACTTATTATAAGTTTGAAAACCTCTTAAAAATTGTGCTTCCAATTGATAGAATTATATGCCGCCCGCGTGTGGTGCAAGCGCTGCACACCTATTAGGATCGACCCTGAGAAGACTCACTTAAACTTGAAAAAGCATTTAGTTTAATTTGATAGATAATTTTCACGAATCACCGATTTTGTTTTATCATTGAAAAAAAAAACTGAACGAATTACTTTTGTTATTTATTTGTTCTTGATCTCATGAAATAATTTCATCTCGATTTAGGTCATTCTACAGCGATCTTCTGGCAATGATATCTGAGTTCATGGCGGGGTTTATTACAGTCGAATCGTGGGTTCTGTTGTCACTAAAGACTCGTTGTGTAGAGGGTCAAAGTGTTCATGCAGTTTTCAAGATTGGAAAATGGGGTTTTCAGCTCCAGTACAGTCCTCGTTACTTGACCATAATTCAAAATTTCGAGTACAGTGAGGCGTCCATTGCGTAAAATTTTCAGCGTACGAACAGAGAATGTTGTCCACATCGAGGTAAATCTACAAACATAAAAATCAGCATAAAATTATACAAGGGGGGGGGGACCCCTGTCCGCCTAACGGTGGACCATTTCCATTGTACACATTATACAACTGTTCCTACTGATTGCTTAAATTGTAAAACTGTCATTTTTATGTTTTATGTAGTTTTTTTTATTTATTTGTTCTTTTTTTCCCCCGCAAAATTTGCCATTGGCGCTCCTCTTCAGTTGAATTGGCGACATTATATGAAAGGAAGCACGTGGTTGCCAATTCAGCACGTACGACACATGCGAAATCTAGGTTGCCAATTTGGCGAGTAGTCTTGAACTTTGGCATTGTTGCGATAATACGTAATAAATTTCTAGTAGCATCACGAAAGACTGGATCTAACGAGCAGAGTTAAAATTCACCAATTGAGAGTCGTATTCACTCTTCAGATAAACTCTAACAACACAACCGTTCTTCTATCGAATCGTCTTTTGTTTAAATGATAGCAGCTAATTGACACAACGCTTCGATTTGTTGCTGCAGCCCAAAGTTGCGGCCCTGGACAAGGATTTGAAAAGTGCTGTTGTAAAAAAAGTGTAATGGTAAAAAGTGTGCTTGTTTCAAAAATAATATGCAATTTTCAATTCAAAGTGTCATCACATAAATCCTTGCTCTAATAAATAATGAAAAGCAAAATAAAAAAAAGTATTTCATATAATTTAAATTAATATACTCTTACATTTTGTTTGAAAAAGTTAACACAATGTTTTTATAAAGCAACGGTTGTTCTTTCTCTCTAGCATGTATTTTTTTGATAATATTTAAATATAACTGTTTCTGCAACATATTCTTTTTTCTCCCCTTTCTGCTTAACTAATGTTAGCAATATTAGCAATAATAAATTATATCTCATCTGCTTTTCCTTATTATTTATCAATTAATCATCCGCAATATGGATAAAATTTATTTTTTGAGAGATTTTAGCTTTTTATATATATGTATGACTTTTTAATTTATAAAATAACTTTGTGAAATTCACTTTAAAGGTCTATCATTAGTTATTTCATAGGTAAAGTAGGAAATTTTTCGTCTATTACATACTTTAACTGACTTGTCTAGTTATTTCATGAAATACATTATTCTATATATTAAATTACTGAATTATATATATATACACTTTAACGGCAACATATAGATGTATATTTAAAAAGTAGATGATGTAAAAAACGAAAATGCTTTCGAGAATTACCATTTTTAAATTGAGCTACTATTCATATTTTTCCATCTCAGTTTTTTCAATTATTTTTTTGCAAAATAAAATCTTTTTATCTTCAAAATGAGCGATTTGATGTTGAACGAGTCCATTTGACTCCTTCGAAACTGAGATGAAGTGGAAGTTTTCTATCACTGATGCTGACCCCGAATTTACTTTAGCCAAATTATCTAAAGTCCCTAGCAAATTGAAGGCTATTGTATCCGTGGAAATATTTGCGTACTCAAAAAATGGGTTCAGAATGCTAAACCTAACTTATTACAAAAATGTTTTCCATTTATTTTATGTTTTAATTTGTATTGAAAAATGATTTTTTTAAAATCTTATTTGAAAATATCCGAAATAAATTTTCTTTGACAAAATTTATTTTGAAATCAATTGCAATTTGTCTCGTTTTGGAATGCAAGATGAGTGTGATTCGAGCATTTTGTGGATTTAACACTCGTTTTGAAAAAAGCGGAGACTTGACCTCCTTTGGATCCAGAGTTGACCGAAACAAAGCCTGCTCTATAAATAGCTACCCCTGGCACGGTGCCAGCAAATGGCTCCTCCGCAAACCACCTGCTTCTCGGTGGACGAACGACGACCCCCCTGTAAAAACTAGCTTCAAATCCATTTTCCAAAGTGGAGGATCATTTGAGATTTGTGATGCGGGGTCTACTTCTTGCTTAGATCGAATCGTTGCTTGAAATGGCCGCTTTTTTAAAAATTTCACTGCTCTTTATTACCATTTTTAATTTTTTTCCCCCACGATCAAATTTCAAAACATAATAAGAAAATTGAGTTTTTAAAAATTAACGTACGGTCAAATCATTTGAAAGTTCATGACACCTCTATTATAGATGTAAATGTAATATTTGATTTCAAAATTTAATTTAAACTCAAAAGATATTTTGTTTTGTAGAACTTTCTTTGAACAGAGTTTGTGTGCATCTAGAGTGAATATTAATGTTGGACTATTCAGCTACTCGAGGGATTTGGGCGACGTCATTTTGAACTATTGTCAAGAGACGAGAACGACATCTGAGCAGGCACCTCCCTCTCCTAACTTCCACACCACAACAACGGGAGCACGTTTGAACCTCGACAGATTTAACGTGCCTCGCTCCCCTACACGGCGGGTCATCAAGGGTTCTCGGCTCGAACTCATGACACGCCGGCCACTGGAAAGAGTTAGTTTTTCTGTTTCCGCATTGGAAAACTTGATTTTTCATTTGAATGTTTTCAAGTTTTAAATTCCTTTTTAAAATTTGTTTTGCCTCAGAGCAACTCTGAAAATTTCCAGCATCATTGCTTTTAATATGTAGCTTGAACTCAACATGATATAAATTCTCCCGGGGGGGGGGGTATATATTATGTGGTGTCTTATTTTACTAAAGTTGTGTTTTCAAGAAAAATTTGATTTTCCCTCTCTTTTTTTAGATTTTGAAATATTGACATCTGTGGGGCATCTTTAAAGAAATTCTCCTGCAAAATAAAGTCTAATGAAAAAATGGTCATGGAATAAAGAAATGAAATTAAAATACCAAAATGTTCGACTTTAGTAGTATTCTTGAACTGCTATTCTTTCAAAGAATTTTAGTCCAATTTGTCCTTACTAAGGGCTCCATCCGAGTTTAGTTAAATGCTACAGTGGTGGCAACAAGACACTCCATTTTTTTGCTTTTGTGTTGGACTTGTTTATTAAGTTATTGTATGATCTCCAATTTTCTTATTGGTTACTTTTAAGGCTGTTTTCAAATCTGTTTTTTTAAAAATCCCGCTAGCATTTTTTACAGTGCAGGGGTCCTTCGTATAACACGGGCGAATTCGTACCGTACTATATCCAAACCGTTTTATACAAGACTATTTGATTTATTTAAATTATTATTTGATTTATTTAATTTTTTATGTATGTATGTGAATCAGGGCAGTATCACCATGTTGTATCGAAACCGTGCTTCATGATGTATCCAAACCGTGTTATACGAAACTTTGAAATAATAGAAATCAAGGCAATGTGTACCGTGTTCTATCGAGATGTAAAATTTTATGATAGCTGAAACTTTTTTTTCGAATTTAAAAGAATGGAAAAGTAAGCCAACCCTTTTAATTAAAAATAAAAATATCACAAAATTAATTTTTATCAACACTCTCATCAGAAATTCCAGTTAATCTATTCCCCCCACCCCTCAAAGTTAGTTGATACTCCTCTTCGCTTCCCCATCATTATAAAAATCTGACGTAGTTGCAGTTATATATATACCTCTCTATTTCGATCTTGCAATTCTTTCAGAATCTCTCAATAAGAAGCTAAAGAACTTATTGAAAGAAAATGATATTCGATGTTTTAAAATCGTGTTGTATCAAAACCGTGTAGTCAATTCAAGTTTTGTGCTTTGCCAAATCGAATCCGTGTTGTGATAATCGCAAATTTTGTACCGTGTAATATTGAAACCGTGTTTTACAAGTATTGTTTTATACGCGGGACGCCTGTGCACCTACCTGAGAAGAAGAACATATAGTATGTACAAAAAATAATTCAAAATAGAATAACATGATATACGTGGTCGAGTAACATAAAAATTTACAAATACGTTACATTTAATGTATACATTTCGAAAATTACATGGTTGTTTCAAATTTTACGGGTGGCCGTTTGCTTTTATTACGGCTCTACATAATTTTGGCATATAATGCACCACTTTCACCAGAAGTTCTTTCGTGACTATATGATTGAAAGAAACCATAAAATCTTCATTATCTAACGCTTGTTTGAAGACTTTTACTTTGAAATATCTTAACCAATATTATGCTACAGGTAGTCTATTGGATTAAGATCCGAAGATTGTCCTGAGTAAGTCATTTTATTCACAGTATTGTTTTTGCTCGGTAAACTACAACCACAAGAAAGCATGCAGCCCTATATCAATACTTTCGTTGGGTACTTTCCTTTTGCCTTCAGACACCGAGGGCTGAATTTCTCTTGAATGTGTCGTCTTACATATGTACTACTTTTCTTACCAGAAAAAACAAAATTGACTTTCATTATTAAAAATATTATTTTTAACAGTCCATAATGAATGTTGCACATATAGGGCTGCACACGGCAATCATTTGTTGCGTTGAAAATCGGTCGGTAATGGTTACGTTATTCAATCTAAAGCAGTCTTCATCTCACGGGTACACATTCGCTTTCGATGTCAGAATCCATTATTTCAAAATTTACTGTGAATTAAGCTTTTTATTTGAAAATGAAATCCTATGCAATCCCCTGTTTCCACGTAAAGTTGTTTTTCCCGGTCGTTCAGATCGCTTTCTGTTCGTAATAGAATTTGTTTCAGAATATTTTTTTCAACGTGCTTACTGCAGTAGAAAGACCACATGCTGCAACATTCTTCCTTCAAAAGTATTATTTTGTATCTTTCATTATAGGGCAAAAATGAAAATTTACCTATAATCCACCCAAGTACTTAAAATAAAGCTACTATAGTGCCCTAAAACATGTTGCACATTCTTTTTTCAACACTTTAACCCCCCCCCCCCCATAATTCTCTCTAATTGATAGGAATAATGGAGTATTTCGTTGGTTGAAAATTATTAACTTTTTACTACAATGGCCTTGTGCTTGACTTATCATGGTTTTTTTAAAATATCGATAAAATTATTTATTTTACACAAATGCCACTCAGATTTGAAATCAGCATAAAAAAATACATTAGAATCAATAAAAATAGTTAAGATAGTGTGATAATTACGAAACGAAAAATCAAGTCAAACTCAAAAAAAAAAAAAAAAAAAAAAGAATGAGTGAGGGCTTTTTGCCACCGCTGTACAATGCGATTTTTACTACCTGGAGCATTTAAAAAAAGAACCTATTTACAAAAAACAGTATAACATGGTTATTATGATGGTTAATACGGAGTATGTCTCCCGGACGATGCGATACAGGCCTTGTCGTAGCCTTTCACTACCCCTATGATTAACTCCCCTTCGCATATTATCTAAATCTGAATATGTTGGATCCATAATTAATTACAACTAAATTAATAAATCAATCTTATTTATTTATCTTTCTTAATTGAGAAATACACAAATATCATTCAAACTATAAGAACAACAAATTACAGTGGAGTGCGAGAAGAATCTGATTATGAACGACGGAATACTAACTGAAACCACGGAGAATAACGTATACAATCAAACTACGCATTTATATCTAATTTATGAAAATAACTGACCTGATACCTTTTTCTTAAGGCAGGTTTCTCTAATACTGGATTGCTCTAAGGAGCGGCTTCAATCTTTGATATCTTTCAGTTCCGTCCCAAACCGAATTAATGAACCTTTTTCAATAGTCTTCTCCCGGCGAATATATTTCCACTAGTTAAACTAATCTCTCAGAATCACCTTCTTAATCAACCTCGTAGTCATCCTCACTCTCTTCATTTCATTTCTCCCTTTTATATCTTTTTCGAACTCGCTAAACCCGAAACTATCTTGTTTGCATAAGTCACACTTTTGGCTCTCAGCGGAGATTGGTTAAAATAAATAAAATATTTAAAGATTTGAGAGAAGGTTAGTGAAACGCGTAAGCACCCGTCACAACCCCCCCCCGAGAAAAAAAGCGTGACTTATTGAAGATCTAAACGACCTGAAAGAACTCGCTTATAATTTACCTAACGTCTGAAAAACACTGAACCTGCACAAAATTTTAACTACTCTAGAATGCCTAAAAATACTGAACTTGTAGAAAGTTAACTCACGAACTTTAGAATGCCTGAAAACACTGAATTTGCAGAAAATTTTAACTCTTTAAGTTAGAAACTTTAATTAAACTAGCACACAGAAATGACTACTCAAAGGGGTACTCCACTCTAATTTATTGAACTTGTACAATATATACAATCCCTACAGTGCATCCCATTCGGGCGAAGATCAGGGGAAAACCTTTCCAGGAAAAAACCCTGATCATGCACTTTACTTAAGTGCTAATAAATATAAAATTTTACATTAATATCTTCTCACGACATCAAAGTTTTCATCGCATCACTATGTTCAGGGACTGCTGCCCTGAAAGGAAACCTTGTCAATTTTTCTAAAACATGACATTAAATGCACAGAACTTTTATACAACCTATTTATTGACATAAAATATGGCATATATTATATTATATATATATATAGTTTCATAACAAAATAACCTTTATCTGGTTTCATTTTCAAAAAATTCCCAATCAATCGCGCTGCGCTGTTAATGTTTTTTTGTTAGTATTCCTAATTACGCCGCGCCCAGAAACCAGACACTACTTATACGTCTTAATAATTACACACAAAAATATATACATTTTTTACATAGAATATATTACAACAAACAATACAAGTAATCTCACATATAAAGCCGCGTCTTTAATGTGTAGCAAAACAATTGCAATTCAACAAATGTTTTTCCACAATTTGGAAAAAAATTAAATACAAAAGCTTTTTCAACCGATATGAAAATACACATAACGCAGTAACTTTTGTAGGTTAATTTTACAAAAAAAAATAGACTAGCCCACATAGAAAATACTCTTAACTGTCTGTCAGAGGAAAAAATAAACAAATTAGAATTATACAACCTGGCTAGTCTTTAGATCCAATCTGCATAGGTTTTGTCTCCAACCATGGTCTCTGTGCTGGATGACCTTGTCCTAGGGTTGTCCTCTCTGCGCTCCCACCTTCTGGGTCTCCTCTTCCATTGAGTCCGTTGAAGTTGATATGCTCCTGCTGAGGCGTTGTTTTCCTTTGTGAGAACTGGAACTTGGCTGTTGTCCACTCGACGTCGGCTCCGAAGATTGTATGGACAGCTCCTTTCCTGATGAGGTCTGTTGTACTTGAATCTGTGGGATGGTCCTGGAACTGCTCTTTCAGAACTATTTTCTTCCACCTTTCTATACCGTTTTCTGGAGGGACGAGACGGGATTGACGAGGACAACCTTCTCTTGTCTCGGGATACCTGGGCCTCTGGTCTCTTCTTCTTTTGTATGTTTTCTCTCCAAGAGTCTGGTCTTCCTCTTTTCTCTCTTTCAGTCCAATACGGTTTTTTCTTCCTGAAATTATACACCTCACCCCCCGAAGAAACAGCAGACTCCGTTCGTCCACGTTTTTTTCTCACCTCCACTCCATCGCGTCTATTCGCAACTATATCTCTAATACCATCTAAATTTCCTGATTTCGATCCTCTGCGACAACCCCCATCACTCTCCGATTGCACCAATCTCGACTGCCCATCATCCAACCTGACTGATGCCACTGCACCATGATCACTACTATTGTCACTTTCCGACTCGGCAACACTGTCTTCTCTTTGATGGTAAATTCTCACCTGGTCCACATTAACCGTTATTCTTTTACCAAATTTTAATATTACTAAATTATTATTATTTTTTACACTCAGAACTTTATATGGGCCCTCAAACTTTGGCATAAATTTACCCACTATTTTCTTACTTGCCGAACTTAACGGGTGAGTTTGAACTAATACTAGATCATCAACTTTCACATTACTTTCACGCCTCTTTTTATTATAATATTTCGCCCACTTCTCGTGCTGGCGCTTTGTATGAATTCTAGCCTCCTCAAACAACCTTTCTATGTTCCCACAAACTAAATCTGATCCATCAGTTACCATAACTAAATTTTGAAAAGGGGTGATTAAATTTCGACCTAAAAATAATTCCGCCGGTGTTTTACCCGTTGTCTCATGTACTGCTGTCCTAATAGCATATCCGAACTCTTGCAGAAATTGATCCCAGTTAGTGTGATTATCCGCGACAAAACTCGAAATCATTTTTAAAAGAGTACCGATTAACTCTTTCTGTTTGATTAACTTGTGGACGATATACCACAGTTTTAACGTGTTTTATGTTCAACCTGCGACATACTTGCTCAAAAATTTCGGATATCATTTGGGGGCCCCGTTATCGCTAACTAATTTAACAGGAGCTCCATAACGCGAAATATAATTCTCAAAAAATGCATTGGCAATTGCTTTAGCCGAAGCTTTCCTTAAGGGAACTATTTCAACCCATTTAGAAAAATTATCTGTAATTACTAAAATAAATTTATAGCGTTCTGGACTAGTTGCAGGGTATGGGCCTAACAAATCTAAAGATACGATTTCATTCGGAAAATTCGTTACTATCGGAATTAATTGACCAGCTGGTAATCCGTTTTTATAATTGAATTTTTGGCATTGGTCGCAGGTTGCTACATATTTATAAATGTATTTCCTCGTGTACGGGAAATAACACGCGTCTTTTAATTTTAAGTAGGTTTTCTTTTTGCCTAAATGGCCTGCCATCGGCGAGTCATGGAATTCTCGCATAACATCTTTACGTAATGTTTTAGGTATAAATACCCTTAATTCACCTAGTGTGGTTGTATATTTTGCATAATATAGCAATCCGTCTATCAATTTAAAGTCTCGGGACCAATTTCTACAGATTGATTCATTAATGGAACTATCGTCCGGATTTTCTAGATGTGATTACGATGTGACCCAACTCCGGATCATTTCTCTGTTCCTCTCTCAACTGTTCTCTAGACGATAATACTAACGATCTAATCACCGTACAAGACACCTTTGGTTCTTCATTACTTTCTAACGGGTTTCTAGACAACATATCAGCCACTAAATTTTGCGTACCTGGGCGATGTTCCCATTCCACATTAAAATTTGCCAACTTAAGCGTCCACCTTATCATTCTAGACGACAAATTCTTTCCATTCGTTAACTTGGTAAGTGCAGCATGGTCTGTTATCACTTTAACCGGCAAGGATCCGAAATACGTGCGATATTTATTTAATGCCCATATGACAGCTAAACATTCACGTTCCGTCACACTATAGTTTCTTTCTGCGCGGTTTAAAGTTCTCGAGGCAAACGCAATAGGCCTATTATTCTGTGTCAATACTGCTCCTACCCCCACTGAGCTCGCATCCGTATAGAGTTCAAAAGCTTGGGAAAAATCTGGTAATTGTAACACTGGAGCTTCTGTCAGTGCTTTCTTAATACGACCAAAGGCTTCCTGCGCTGATTCCGACCAACGGAACTTAGAGTTTTTTCGTTTTAAATTATATAAGGGTTCACACATGTCTGCGTAGTTTTTAATAAACTTTTGATACCAACCCGTCATTCCTAAAAATTTTGCTACCTGTTTTGCAGTTTTCGGAGGTTTCATTTCAATAATTGCTTTTACCTTCTCCTCATCTGTTTTAACTCCTTCTTTATTAATAACTAAACCCAAATAACGTAATTGTTCCCTCGCGAAATGACATTTCTCACGATTCAACGTTAAACCAGCCTCCTGCAACAATCTGAATACTTCTCGTAAGTGTTCTACATGGCGTTCAAAAGATGGAGATGAAATAATCACATCATCCATATAACAGTGGGCAAAACGCCCGAGAACTGGCTTGAGAATCATTTCTATTGCCCTTTAAAAATTTGGAGCTGCCCCCGAAAGGCCAAATGGCATGCGAGTAAATGCAAAAGTACCATTTTTTGTAACAAACGCCGTCTTATGAATATCTTTGGGGTCTACTGCCATCTGAAAGTATCCGCTGCGTAAATCAAGTGATGATATAATTTCGGTGTGTGGAATATTAGTGATCAAATCATCAATTATTGGTAGCGGATATCTCGTGATCGCATTTAATTTCCTATAATCTATTGCAAACCTATAAGCTTCTGGGTCATCTAACGGCAACCCGTTTTTCTTCCGACATAAAACAACTGGAGATGCGTAGGGCGATGTTGTAGAACTCTATTGTTCCATCGTTCAACATCTTCTAAACATGGTAGTTAATGATACCCTGTTTGACCCTGTCATAGCGATAAGGTCTCGAAAAAACAGGAGGACTATCACCCGTGTCAATTTCATGACAAAACACATGTGTCAGACCAGGCTTAAGTTAAAACAACCCATGAAATTCCTTAAACAAAAACTGCAATTTTTGTTTTTGTTCTGAATTTAACTTAGTGTTCGATAAATCTATCTGAACCGGTTCGTCCGAAATTGCCACTTTTTCAATTTGCGAATCCGGAATGATTAACGATTTAGAAAGAAATTCCAAACTAATCTTTGCATGTGACATAAAATCAATACCTAGGATGCATGGATATTGCATCTCAGCAATCACATGAAATTTCCACAACTTCGAAAATTCTCTTATTTTAATTCTTAACTCAACTGTGCCTAAATTTCTGCATTGTGACCCTTGAGCTGTAACTACTTCAGCTAACGATTTCTTAATAGGACAGAAAGAAAATTATGATCGGTATGTTTTTTCTGAAATAAATGATTTTTCCACACCTGTATCACAGAGCGCTTTTAGAAACGTATCATGCAAAAGAATCGGCACATACGGAAGATCAACTGGTGATAATCGTAATGAATTAAGTTTAATTCTATTAGGAGGATTTGACTTAACTAGTGATCGTTTACCTCCTGCAACACTATCGCTTAGAAGTTTAAATTGGCATTTCTTTGCCTTTCGCTGTTGCAATCAACACGCCTCCAACTCTGCTTTGCTGAATCATCATTAGGACCCTTCCTAATCACCATCCTACGGTTCTGATACCGGTCTGTTCGCTGATTTAGCTGATTGTAGCGATTTCCTTCCTCGAATCCTTGATTTTGATAATTATGTCGAGAAAAATTATTCGCACCCCTGCCTAGTCCTCTTTGATCATTTTGACTATTCCCGACCCCAGTATCTCTCCAATTTCTATTATTCCTTCTTTCCTCAGGATTCCTACTCATATCCCAACTTCGTCCAGCAAAATTATTACTCGAACCCCGGTTTTCCCTGCGGCTATGACGTTCCTCATACCGGTCTACCAACTCTATCAACTGAGCTTTCGTTGTGGGGTTTCGAACTTCTAAATAATCCATTATTTGGGGTTCTAGACGCATTACTATGTGATCGACCAATTTTATCTCATCATAATTCAAATCTAAAGCCTTATGAATTTTTAATAGTTGAAAAATAAAGTCTGACGGGGCTTGACCTCTCCGTTGTTTCGATGAAAAAAACTGAGCCTCTAACTCTGATTTATTCCGTATTACAGGAAAACTATCTGACAATTTATTTTTAAGCGTTGCAAATGCAGTCGCTTCTTCATTTACACACTCGAACCCTATAACGTCAAACCAGTCTAACGCTCTCCCAATTAAATGACCTTTTAAATACGCACATGATAGATTCACCGCTATTTCATAGTAGGCTATATATTGTCATCTATATTAGATATAAACTCAGACACATTTTCTTTACCCGAAAAAAATAATTCCGGCAAAACTCTAAATCCTGCACTTGCTCTTAATTCCGGTATTTCGTTTGGGCGCCAGTGTCGTAGCCTTTGACTACCCCTATGATTATTAACTCCCCTTCCCATATTATCTAAATCTGAATATGTTGGATCCATAATTAATTACAACTAAATTAATAAATCAATCTTATTTATTTATCTTTCTTAATTGAGAAATACACAAATATCATTCAAACTATAAGAACAACAAATTACAGTGGAGTGCGAGAAGAATCTGATTATGAACGACGGAATACTAACTGAAACCACGGAGAATAACGTATACAATCAAACTACGCATTTATATCTAATTTATGAAAATAACTGACCTGATACCTTTTTCTTAAGGCAGGTTTCTCTAATACTGGATTGCTCTAAGGAGCGGCTTCAATCTTTGATATCTTTCAGTTCCGTCCCAAACCGAATTAATGAACCTTTTTCAATAGTCTTCTCCCGGCGAATATATTTCCACTAGTTAAACTAATCTCTCAGAATCACCTTAATCAACCTCGTAGTCATCCTCACTCTCTTCATTTCATTTCTCCCTTTTATATCTTTTTCGAACTCGCTAAACCCGAAACTATCTTGTTTGCATAAGTCACACTTTTGGCTCTCGGCGGAGATTGGTTAAAATAAATAAAATATTTAAAGATTTGAGAGAAGGTTAGTGAAACGCGTAAGCACCCGTCACAGCCTTACAACGCCTACCCATGCTGAGTATCAAATTATCAATCTGATCTTGGGGAATATTACACCACTCATCAAGCAATGCCCTCCGAAGTTCCAGTTGACAGGTGGGATGGGGTTGACGGGCTGCAATTCGTCGGCCAAGCATATCCCACACATGCTCTATTGGATTCAAGTCCGGTGAGTATGCTGGCTAATCCATACGGGTGATATCCTCCGATTGAAGGCATTCGTCTACAATGTTTGCACGGTGAGGACGGGCGTTGTCATCCATAAACAGAAATTCATCACCCATGGCGCCCCGAAACAAACGTACATGTTGTTCCAGAATGACATCTCGATAGATGTGGCCTGTCATCGTTACACTCTGAACATGCAGGTCAGTTCTGGAACCAAGAATAATTCCTCCCCAAACGAGCCATCCTGCACCACCATAACGGTGTCGTTTAGTGGTGTTCTCTTGGTGGTAACGGGTACCTGGCGCTCTCCATATGAAAGTCCGGCGAGAATCAGACTGCAAACTAAACCTGGATTCGTCGGAAAACATCACACAAGACCACTGTTGCGGTGTCCACAATGCATGCTCTCTACTCCAGGTTAATCGCAGGCGACAGTGAGTTGCGGTAAGGGGAACACATCTGACAGGCCTACGAGCATATAGACCAATGTGCTCTAAGCGTCTGTACACGGTCTGCCTTGAAACTGTCTTACCGGTAGCTGAAGAGAGCTGGCGAGATAGGTCTGATGCTGTGCTCCGTCTGTTTCTTTTGGCAGTAACTGCCAAACACCGGTCCTCATTCGGCGTTGTAACTCGAAGGCGACCTGTGCTGTAGCATCTACTCATATTACCATCATCTTGGAATCGTTGCCAAAGCCTGGAGATGACACTCTGGGCGATTCCAAGTTCCTCGGATTCTTCCAGCTGGGTACGTCCACATTCCAATCGTCCGATAATTCTACCACGTAAAAAATCATCCAAATGCTTCCTTTGCGCCATAACTATGCGGTTATTGCACTGAAAGGCTTTTAAAGCACTTGTGAACAATTTTACTTCTTTGCCACCATTCCTTATATACCCCTCTCTTACACTCGTCATTGTGACGTACTATCCGCGCCATCGGGTGGTTTCCTGTAATTTGCATATTCTTCTTCAAGATATGTGTGATAATTGTACAGGTGAAATGTTTATTTTAGACTTCAATTTCTGTGGGATTCTGTATTATCCTTAATTTATGGATAGGAGTGTATATTGACTTCTTAGTAAGATAGGATGTACTTAAGGGAAGATAAGTTCATGGTTGAAAAAAAACATCGCGATTAACAATAGGATGTTAGATCTCATTTTTTATATTAACTTTTTTTAAAAGAAAATTGGTTGTGTGTGTGTGTACAGTGCTGTCGTTGGTTGTACACCTTCTGATTTTTTAGTGTAGAATGGGCTAGTTGAGCAACTTATAAGGTTAATAAATGAAAAATTATCGCGCTTTTTGTTCAAATGGTTAACTGGAAACTTAAACTTTTAAGCACTTCTATTTTTAATTAAAAAAGCGGGAATATAAGTGTGATAACTCTGAGTAACTCAAGTGATCTTTTTGTAGATAATAGTCTGCGCTTGTATTCAACTAAGCGAATGTTCGGCCTAGCTAATAAACGTCCGAAAAAAGAATTGCGTCAAAAGGTTCATCCTATCCTTTAGTAGGTGAATTGTCACAGCAGAGGCTCAGTCATTACAGCGGAAACTCATTCCATCAGTAAATCCAGTGACCGATCGGAAATGTCTGAAAGGAATAGCGTGGCCAAGGGGTAATCTAGAACATTTTCAACGGGTGGGAGTATCATTTCCCGTTGAAGGCGTGGGGGAGCTTTCATTTTCATATCAAGTGTGCTCAAAGGATTTTCTAATTGTCCGGCGTGTTTTTTTTCCTGGTTTTTACCCTTAAAGTGTAAGGTTAAGACTCTAAAAATGACATACTGCTCAGTAGTCTGTTCAGCTTATTCTGCTACCAAAAGGACACTTTTTAATTCCGAGTTTTGTTTTCCGAATTATAAAAATTACATATTTTTTATTTTAGTAATTTTGATAGAATATGATTTTGATATAAATGCAATAAATTAGGCTTGTTTCCTGGGGTGTATTTAAATTGTTTGGCTTTCCATGCCTTAAAGAGAGAGTTATTCTTGCATAAATAAAAGTATTTTATTCTCCTGAGAACTTTCAATTCCTTGGAATTGAATGTTTTTCAGGCCCTCGTATATATGCCTTATGTAAATGAAGACGCTATTACATGTTTTGAAATGAGACAGTTGATGACTAAGCCATTTCCTTTTTTTTCTTCTTTCGTAAATGGTTCTGAAGAAAGTTGAACGAACATTCTTTTTTTAATGCTTCAGAATTTTAATACTAATCTCCAGATCTGAAGTGATATCTGGTAGAGAGAGACCTGGTGTGTTACCAAATAGTTTTTGAATGGTCTTATTCTGTCGATTTTTCCGCATTCTTTTCCCCCTGCTTTTGGTGATAAGTATTCTCGGATGAACGGATAAGTAACATTAATTTATTTCTTTGAATATAAGAAATGAAAAAGCCAAGAGTGTATGTAGTGTTTATTATTACTTAAAGGATCATTACACTACGATCTCTTATTACTTAAAGGATCTTTACGATCTCTTATTACTTAAGGATTTACGACGGATGATTAATCCATACTTTTTACTCAGCTATTCTTCTTAGCCTATAGCAAATAAGAGTCATTAATTTCGACAAATGCTCTTAACTTTTTTCTTTAAGGTGGACTTCTAAATGTACTGAAAAGGTCAGGGTACTTTAACTTAATGAAATCACATTATTTGGATGTGAAACTTTTGTTGAGAACGTAAATTACTCATATAAATCCACCATGAAATGTAAAAATGTCAGAAATAGTCTAGAAAATTTTAAAATTACGAAAAATACATATATCTTTGCTTCCAAAATGCTCGGACGCCATGTTTGGCAAGCTTTATTGTAATGACTGCAGATGGCGCCACGAGTATGCAATCTACGTACAAAACTTTTAAAACATTACTTTAGAAGAAAATTGAGCATATAAACTGCTTAAATACACATTAATAATACTTTATTTTACGAAAAAGAATATTTTGCTACATGAATAATGATTTTAATCACTTCAGAAACACTAATTCTGCTTTTTTTTATATGAAAGGGGGTAAGAGAATTAAAGTAACCCTAGACTACGTCATGAGATCACGTCATTGTTAGGAAGGGGACCCTCTTCGTTGGAATGAAAGAAGGAAGTTCTGACAATTTGTTACCAAGATGAAACGGTCAAGTGACCTTGAGATAAGGTTGACGAGGGTGGGGGGAAACACATGAACAGGATAGCTGTTGATTTCAGGGGGAGGCGATAGGAATCTATTTGGGACTGAAAGGGGGTTATTGTGGGGCATATACTTTCTTAGTGAGTGAAACATTTGTAGAATTGTCATTTCAACCAGACTGAAAGCTGGTGCAGGGAGTGGTGTCGTCAATGGATGCTATGCACCGGGGCCCTAAAATAATTAAAAAAATATATACTCTTGCATATGAAAACTTTACAATACTCCTATTGATGTCAATATGGCGAGATGTAAAATTTATCGTAAACATTATTATTATGGATATCTAAAATTCGACAATCTTCAAAATAATTCTTGATGTTACGAAAGTTTAGTTTTTGTTATTCGATTTGGGAAGCTCCCAAGAATCCCTACCTCAACTGGACTTTTTAGAAGATATAATTTAGAAGTGGACTTATATTAATAAAATAGCGAATTTTTATGAAGAAGTCTGGTTGTGTTATTTCAATAGTAACTCTAAAAATAATGTGAATGTTTCAAAAATCTTAATTCAGGCTTTATAAAGAAAAATCGTAACTATATATACATAGAAAAAATATTACATAGAAGTATTTTCCATGAAAAGAGAATGTTTTGAAAATGTAATTTTTCTTCATGTTTTTGCTATAAAATTACATTTAAACAGTTTTAATGTAATGGAATAAAATGGAAAATTTTAATCGAATTGTTAAGTAATTACTACTCTGTGCTAATGGATCACATAAGCAGAATAAAAAATTCGTAAAACAGAGAATTATGTACAATCTCAAAAATAAGTTATTTTTGTATTAGGAAAGGAAGTCCTTTCCAAAATTAAAGCAGCTACGTACAAATGGACTGCACTCTTAAAATTTCCCATTAGGAAAAAAATTCAATCAATATTAGATATGTAAATTTTGAAGATAAAAGATTAACTATAAATGAGAATTTTTACAGGGTTTATTAAAGTAATTTATGTGCCTGGAGCAGGATTAGCAAAAGAAAGAGAGAGAGATTAGTGTCGCTCTATAAAGCAACAAGAGGGCTATTGATCACAAACCTCGTAATGTTCAACCTCGGTCGAGTAACGAGAATGACACCTCTGAGCTGGCATCCCTCTTTCCTAACTACCACATAAATGGGAGGAATAGCCTCATCTACACGGAGGTCTTTAGTGGCAACAGGATTTGAGTCCATGACACTCCAGACATGAACTCGTGACCATAACCACTAAGCTACTGCGCCCACCAGGAATAGCAAAAATTCTATTGAAAAGGTTAAGGGAGTCTGCTAACCAATCAGTTTTTAATATATTTGAAGTTTTCTGAGAGTTGACAATCTCAATATTTGACAGTTTAGAGAGAGTGATTAGTTTTGCAATCATTTTAAAGCATTTTTCCATTCTTAAAAGTTTAATTAATTAAAAACTGGAAGGAGGTACCGCCCCCTCCCCTATTTGCCTAATGGCGGACCAACTCCCATTGTACAAATTATGCAACTCTATCACAGCTCAAATTGTAAAACTGTAATTTCCTTGTATTATGTAGTTCATACGGTTTTTTCTTCATAATTGGCTGTAAAATTTGTAACACATCGTCATGTCTAACTATTTTTGCACGTTCATGCAACGCCTCCCTATCATAAATGTAAATTTGTCTAAACTGTGAGTTTGCTCCATTCTGTAAAAAAAGATGTAGTTTTTCTTTTGTTAACTTCACCTTAAAAAAAACCTTTAAATAAATTTATTACAGCATCATGAAAAACTTTTTTTGTATATAAAGAGAGTTATTTGGGGGAATAATCGGTTCGTTCAGTGAAATGGCTATTAACTCTTACTTTTACTACTAAAATCGTTTCTGTTCAGTTATGTTTCAAGTTTTTTAATTTTTAAAGAGCAATATTTGTGTGTTTTTACACATAGTTTTAAAAACCTTAGAAGCTTTTTTTGCTTTCATTAATTTTTTCCTATTGAGAAATTGCCGGGCTCAAAACATCCTCTTGTGTTACTAAAAGACAATATTTGGAAGAGGTGGAATACTACTGAAAATTATATGACTTAAAATCAGCCTTTTTTCAGCTGATACTACAATGAGACTTTATTGAGTTCAAGTATTCCGTATACAAGTACTGCAAATATGACTGAATTTATCTATGATATTACAAAATGTATTATAAAACTATAGTAAAATAATTTCAAGTCATGTAATAAAAATCAAACTTTTTAAATTGCACCGACTTTAAACTGAGAAAAATTAGATGTTATACGTACAAACCTGGGGGTTTCTAATTTCAGTTTGTATCATTATTATTTTTATAAGTGTTTCAAAACTTTTATGAAAGCATCATGTTAAGATTAGACTGAGTAATCTCTGTCATCGTATATATATATAACAAATGCTATCAATTTTATGTGAAACATATTTTAAATATAAAAAAAAAATATATCCTCATATAACATGTTTAATTAAAGTAGTGTTTTGATATAGTGTACATAATTTGGATAATAATATTTTTTTAAATTAGATCTTTAGAGGCATTATTAGTTTTTGTTTTATGCCTTTAGAAACTTTAACTGTGTTTTTCTCAGACTTTTCAATTTTGAGGATATATTTCTCCCAATGATTTTTTCTGTTCAAGATAATATTGAAAATTTTTTGTAGAATTTATATATATATATATGTTCTTTAAAAGTTAGTATGGATTTCGGTATGAGAGCACTAGTTATTTTTTTTAATTCTGAAAGTTAATAGTTTTAAAAAATTTGATATTTTTCCCATAGCTGTAAACATAATTATTAAAATTCAACAAGGAATTTTTAGTAGGGAAAATTAGTTTGAAATGTTCAATTCCATACTAACTTTTGTTCTCAATAATCTTAAGAAACAGAAATCACTGAAAATAACTGAAAAACTTTAAAAATTGAGTGTTTTACAAGAAAAATTTGTAATTTTTAAAATAAAGACCGGTAAAAAATTTTTTATTTGAAGAATCAATTTAATAATATAATCTAAAGAGAAAACACAAATTACTTTCAATATTACTGTCTTTAAAAAGGGCACTGTGTAGCCTTAACATCACTACTCAAACTAGTAACATATTTAAAGCAATCCATTATTTTTTCTAGAGAGTACCATGCCCAACCATAGATATAAAGATGAAGGAGGGAAAAAAAACGGAATTAAAAAAGTGCTACAAAACACATACACACATATATATATATACTAGCCGTTACCCGCCCGCTTCGCTGGGTATTTCATGACGTTTTATAAATATATACTTTATATATATATATATATATATATATATATATATATATAAATTATTGATATCTAAGCCCTAGCATTAAGAATTCGATTATATTGAAAAATATAAGTATACCTGTAACTCTCGACTCTTGATACATTTGTATATGAATACTGATACTCTCGGATACATCTGTATATGAATGCACTTTGAATAAAGAGGAGGAACTAATTTCTTTCTGTTATAATCGATATTTAATTTCAAAACATTCGAAAGAGTGTATTAATGCATTTTGGGTTAAAATTAGAGGCGATTATCTCACAATAGCCAAAAAAGCTTTACAAATATTGTTACAATTTTCTACATCTTATTTGCGTGAATTCGCAATTAATCCATTAACAAATATAAAAAAGAAAGAAAAAGAAAAAAAGATCGAGCATTTTAAATGTAGATGACAAAATGAAAGGGGCATTACCATTTTTACGACCCAATATAAACGAAATTATCAAAAATCATCAAGCTCCAATTTAGCATTAAATGTGCACATTCTTATAATTAATTTATAATTACTTACTCAATAAATATTTTGTTGTCTTTGTCGTACATGTGTTGTTTTTTCTAATGCCACCTGTCTGACGGTGTCAGATCGAGGCCCACGAAATTCATCGTGGCAAAGGGCTGAGATGTACGCCTGTCGTTAGCCGTAGCTTTGAGCACCATGCAGGTGACAGTACGATTTGGCTCTTCCCAATTTTGAGGAAGAACACCCTGGGTTGGTCAGGAACCACCCACCTCTCTTCCCCTTCCACCCACTACATAAGAGGGCTTGCAGCTCTACGGCTATTTAGAGTACCCCCATGCCGTGTGTAAAAGCACTATACATTTACAAACATCCATGTCTTCTCCAAGATTCCAACCCAGGCCCTATGGCACAGCAGTTAGCGTCACTGACCACTCTACCGGACCGCAGGCTGGTCGTACATATTATTTTGAAATTACATATGTAAAAAATTGTACATTTTGAAATTACATATATAAAAAATTGTACATTTTGAAATTACATTGTACGTATTATGTTTGCATTGAAAATTATTAACTTGAACTTTTTTACATTGTGTATTATAGATAAGTAAAATTCTTTTAAACTTCCATTCTTGTTAGTGTGCCGCCTAATTTTGAAATTGTTCCAAGTGTACCGAAATAATCAAGGGCAAAGCCTCAGTAACCATCTTTGCCAGCGTCCAGTCCTGGTGCCACTAAAGACTCGCTATGTAAAGGGGTTGTCGATGGGAAAGTTTGGGAGGAGGTTGCCAGCTCAGATATTGACCGAGCTTCAAAATGACCCTCCCCAATAACCCTCATGCGGTTTCCAATGTTCAGTTGAACTTTTTCACCTGACCTCTTGAAGATTTTTCTCCATTTCATGCTCAACCTACTAGTCCCATCTTCGAAAAAAAAAATGTAAAGAAATTTCTTTCTCGCTTAGAATCCTATTGCTGGAAAGGAATGGGTCTTTGGAACCTTTATATGCCACTCCATTCAATTTTATCTATAGCTATAAAAAAAAAGCACTTTTTTATTAAAACTTGCTCTCATTCATTCTGTTGTAGCTGTATGTCAGAATTATTGTTTCGCGTCACGCTCCTTGCGTCATTTTTCACCCCTTGAAATCACGGTCGTTGTTTCAACTGCCTTAGGTCGCAGTCGTTGCTTCGTTAGTGTCGTCGCTTCATGTCCGAATAAAGCTTCTTTTTAAAAATATTTCATAAAAATAGTTTCTTTTTTTACTTCTTCACTCATTTAATAAGCTTATAAAACGATTAAAATTTTTTTTCTGATATATTTTTATATTATATGTAATTATATAAAAATTAATGTATAAAAATTGACCGTGAATCCAAACGGTATGCACAGAAGGAATGCGATTACTTTAAAATCATTCACCTTAATGATTGATGCATTTTGGTTAGAATAAAAAATAATAAGTCGTTTAGTTAGAAGATTGATAAATTTTAAAGCTGATTTGTTTCAAATAAATTAAACGGTTTTAAACGCATTTTGTTATTTTTATTTACCCATTTTTATGTATTTATTAAACACTTTGCAGTATAGAAAAAAAGACCGCTGATTTATTTAAAAAAATATATTTACAACTAAACAAAAAACTGTTTTATGAAATATCCTAAAACTCATTACATTGGAAAGTCCTCTAAGTCACTGGTAAAAAAAAAAACAAAAAAAAAACAAAAAAAAACAAGGAAGAAAACCTTAATATTAAATAGCAATACAACTCTGAGACTTTTACTTGGGGTCAAATGAACGGTGTTTTTTTCTCGTCTAGTTTTAGTATGAAATGCAATCAGAAATATGCCTATTTTTATTTTTTCAAAAGGAAAGGAAATTAAAAAACAATAAACTAATGAAAACTTGCATAAAATGTGTGTTTATTTTCTTTTTTGGCCTATGAAACTGTTTATTCAACAATGGCAATTCTATCCAGTTCAATACAGTATGCATTGAAACAAAATTCAAATAAAAGTTTTCTAAGCGAATAGCTTACAACAAAATATTTTGACATTAATTTTTGCTGATTCTCCAACGCACCATGAAGCTGGAGCATCTAGATACCTCTGTAGTAAATAACAGTGTGAACACATTCTATGAAACTAACTTTGAATCATCCGTAGGTAATAAAAAGAATTTATAACAAAAAGTTAGGGCATTTATAATAATAAAAAGAATTCATTATTAAAAATTTATTATTACAAGCAACCAAATTAGATCCTTTAGAAAATCTGTAATTAAAGATGAATTTGCAAGCATTTTACGGTCCCTAATTCCCATAAACCCTTTTATCAACTAGAAAAAAAAAGAAACTTTAATTATGACAAATATTTAAAGGTTCATTTAAAAATATTGAATCAAAAATTTTGTTGAGGATTTTCATTGTTAATATTCTTCTTATTGGATATTTATCGTTTTGGAACAAGTTTTTAATCGTTCGTTGATTCTTCATTCAATGCAATTCTATGTTGAAAAAACTTTTTTTTTCCTTTTTAGCACAGAGTTATTTCCGAAAATTGTCGTCTTTTCACAATTGGCCTATACATTATACAATTATTTCGAAAATTCTTAATTTAAAGACGATTGGTTTCAGAAAACTTTTGACGAAAACACAAATAGCCCATTGGAGTCACTTAAAATCTCGCTATTATTATAATAATGGCACATTTGTATTTTTAAACACTTAACAGTGAGAGAGCATTTTTTTTTTTGAAATTTCGAGAGCTCTCTGTGTGTGTGTGTGGTGTTACTAGCTATCTCGAATTGCAGACTGAATGTCATTTCAATGTTGCGTTTCATAACTTCATTACAGATATTCGACTTGATGAGTTTTCGCTCAATAATGGCACCAAAGAGTAATTGAACGCTTCTTCTCGGGTCACTTATTTCAATTCTAGGTTCTCACTTTTTCAAACACATTTAATGCATCACTGACTGTGTTTTTTACTAGATCGTTTTGTTCCGCTGTTATTGCGGTTACTTTCCTTTTTATTGAGCGCTTTAGGGCAAACTTTTTGTCTTGTTTTTGATCCTGCTTACCTAATATTGAATTTTTGAAAATTTATCAACTTTTTGACAGCTGACTCAAATTTCTAAATGTACTCAAGTCTAGTGTTTAAAACTTAAGAAACACATGTTAATCACTTCAATTAAAATCTAAAGAATACATAAAATTTTTGTTACATAAAGTAACTGATCAGCAAACGAATGCTTTCAGTGGGAGGGATGAATCGGGTGCTTCAATAACATTTGGCATCAATTTTGTCAAGTTGAACCCTAAATCTCCTCGGTTTTAGTAGTGTCCAGTATTTTTCTTTCTTTCTTTTTTTATTTTGGAGATTGGCAAGCGCGCTCAAACTCCTTCTCTCTAGAAAAAGCACAGTAAATAACTTTGTCACAATACTCCATAATTCGGGATAAATCAAAGGTATATTAAAGCCAAAATTGCTGACATCCGTTAGTGCCGATCAGTTCCTCTCGTAATATGACATTCTTTTTTCGATGTGGCCGTATGAATTCACACACATTGCCTACTGTAATATTATTAGAGTCAAAAGCATTCTCAAATCTGAATCATGGGCATTTAAAGGGACGTTGGCTAAAACGTCATTTTCCTGTCTGTGGCCAATGAACTAAATTCACACACAAGCGGCGCCAGGTCGAAATCACGTGGTCCCTTGGCAAACACTTCCACGTGCTTCGCTCTAGTGTGTGGAGTTCCTATACTTGAGCTGTTTCCATCTTTTACGTGTACTTTATCTCTTAATATTTATTTATTATTATTAAGTTTTTGCATTCTCCTAGTATAATAATTAGATAGGAAGTAATTTTATAGTTATTTTTTTAGTATATTTTTTTTAGTTTAGTATATTTATGCTACTTAGTGTTAGTGTGCCAAGCCTATTGATGACAGTTACTCTGTGTTAGTTTATATACTTATTCATCGTTCTAGATTATTTTTTAAGTTTATTATTATGTTTATTGGTATACTAAAATGGCTCCGGCTCTAGTAGTTTTGCCACCTCGGACAAAAATGGAAAATGTCGCCCCTCTCCCAAAGCGAAAAATTATAATTAAAAAGAGGAATTGTTCGTATAGATACATACGTATGAAGCTTGAATAATTGTTGCGAAAAAAAAAGAAAGCATAACAATTATAAATATTATTTGTCTTAAAAAGTACAAAATAATTCGGAATTAAGAACATAATTACCTGTTATTGTTTGAAACGAGTAAAATGTAAGAGAAGGAATCCCCCTTTTCAGCAGTCCAATTTCTTCGAAAAAGAGTCTACTGTGGTGGGGGTTACAAGCGTTTATTTTAACTTATAGGAAATACACTCGGGACTAAAATAAAACATCTCATGTGGCTCTCATCTACCAAAAACCCCTGTTCCCTTTTGGATAGCTGAAGCCGGACATCGTATGGGTGAAAGGAACGTCCGTTGGGATTCCACTCCGGGCTGACAAGAAAGTTACTAGTGAAAGATGTGTAAACATACCAAGTTTCATAATTTAACATGTTCTCCCGCTTCGAACCCTTCAAGTTTCAACAGGCCGTGGTAACCAAGTGGTCTAGGCATCGGATCGTGGCTAGCGTGTCATGAGTTCGATCCCAGTACCACTGAAGACCCGTGTTAGTCTGTCGAGAGCTCAAACGTCCTCCCGTTGGTGTGCTTTTGGTAGTTAGGAGAGGGGGTGCCAGCTCAGGTGTCGTCCGCGTCACTTGACCATGGTTCAAAATTACGCGGACCGTCCCCAAAAGCCCTCGTGTAGCTGAACAGTGGGACGTTAATA
Source organism: Trichonephila clavata (assembly GCA_019973975.1). Classification (NCBI taxonomy): domain Eukaryota; kingdom Metazoa; phylum Arthropoda; class Arachnida; order Araneae; family Nephilidae; genus Trichonephila; species Trichonephila clavata. Next base: position 28,533 of record BMAO01018673.1, on the reverse strand, counting down.
TTCACTCACTCACTCAAGTTTCAACAGAAAAGAAAACTGGCATTAAACATACAGAGTACAAAATAAGGAAATAAGACACATTAAATAAAGAACCAAATTCCCACCCAATAATATTTCAGAAAATATATAAAAAATTTTGTAACAAAATTTTTTTTCTCAATTTCGATTCAAATGCCGCCCTTAAAATTTGCGGCCTCGGCCAGGGATCCGGTTTGTCCGGCCCTATAACCGACAAACCGGGCAGTATAAAGTTATAGTACTAGCAGCTTACTGTACAGAATTGAGGCCACTGAATTTGAAAAACTTCTCACAGATGCCCACTTACTTATTGGTAAATAGTGTATCACTCCATATAAATTCATAACACAGTTTTAATTTCTAAGAAACATGTACATATGAAATGGACCCAAAAGGAAATATTAATGTTTTTTCTTTCATTGTCCCCTTAGTAATTACCAGCTACAAATATTTAATCTTTTTAGAAATGCTATCTCTATAACTTTTTATCTAGAAGAGCATGGAAAATTCAAGAACATGAAATGCATGTAAACACAATTTTGGAGATAAATTTATAATAAGATTCGTCAGTAACATGGATATTTTTATTTATTTAAAAATTTTGACATCTATTTCTAATGTTTAACAAGAGGTTTATAATATCTTATGCAATTACTTCATGTCAATGTTTATATCTTACTGATAATATGTCTCTGGAAATCTTATAAATTGCTTTTTAAATTTATTTACAACAAAAAAGTATAATTTTTTAAAGAATATTTACAATAAAGTATTAAATGTCATTAACTTAATCAGATAAAATGACTAAAAAAATGATAGAAAATCATTTCCTGTATCACAGATTAAATAACTAATAAAAAGTTAAATTTTGCAGAATTTCTAAAATTTTCACTATATTCAAACTGAAAATGTCTCATTAGATTTACGACATAAAAATTTTAATTTTTAAACACCTAATCATTAGGCAATTAACAAAAAACAAAAATTTCTTAAAATATTTTTCTTAAAAATTTCTACGAATTTTATTTGCCTTAATTTGAACGCTATCATATATAATTAATTTAATTAAATAAAATGTGAAATATTTTACATGTTGGAACTATAAAGTAAAAACAGGAAGTATTTGAAGGTTATCAACAACACTTTTCATAGTTTTTTTGAGGAATTGTATATGGTATGGATCCAAATGAAAAGAACTATCACAAGAACTTTGAAACTTCAGATCTTAAAAACTGGCAGAGTTATAAAATCCACGTCTATGCAATCAATTTTCTGAATTTACATAAAACAATTGAGAATACTGAAATTGCGCAACTTTTAAAAATAAGTTTGGAATGAAAGAAACAAATACACACATATAAAATGGAAATGTACAATGTTTCTATTTTTTGTAAATTATCTCAAATACACTATTTTTCGTGTCATAAAAATACAATAAACCTTTTAATAATATTTGTTCATCATATCTGTACAATTAAATATTAAATACTAAAGCTTTATAATTATATTTATTTTTAAACGACCCTAATTTTCCCTACATTGAATTTCATTAATAAATCTTTACATTGCATATACTAATAACTACATCAAAATGAAGGGGAGGGGAACATACACAATAAAATTGACTGAGGGTTTCTTTTTTTGAATTTCATACTAATTGCAAAATTCCTACAATCTGTTCCTCCAAAATATACAGAGCATTATCTACACTCGTGTCCATAAATTAAGGATAATGGAGTTCAGGCAAAGAAAGAGACAGATGCAAAACAAATTTGACTTATTTGTAAAGTCTATTTATTAAACAAAAGGTAAAGAGCAAAAAAGATGCTATATGTTTGACATAATTAATAAAAATTGCGATTTTTACTCCCTGGAGCAAATTTCAAAAAAGAACCTATTTACAAAAAACAGTATAACATGGTTTGTATGATGGTTAATACGGAGTATGTCTCCCGGACGATGCAATACAGGCCTTACAACGCCTACGCATGCTGATTATCAAATTATCAATCTGATCTCTTGGGGAATATTACACCACTCATCAAGCAATACATTCCGAAGTTCCGGTAGACAGGTGGGAGGGGGTTGACGGGCTGCAATTCATCGGTCAAGCATATCCCACACATGCTCTATTGGATTTAAGTCCGGGGAGCATGCTGGCCAATCCATACGGGGGATATCCTCCGATTGAAGGCATTCGTCTACAATATTTGCACGGAGAGGACGGGCGTTGTCATCCATAAACAGAAATTCAGCTCCCATGGTGCCCCGAAACAAAAGTACATGTTGTTCCAGAATGACATCCCGGTAGATGTGGCCTGTCATCGTTACACTCTGAACATGCAGGTCAGTTCTGGAACCAAGAATAATTCCTCCCCAAACGAGCCATCCTGCACCACCGTAACGGGGTCGTTTAATGGTGTTCTCTTGGTGGTAACGGGTACCTAGCGCTCTCCATATGAAAGTCCAGCGAGAATCAGACTGCAAACTAAACCTGAACTCGTCGGAAAACATCACACAAGACCACTGTTGCGGTGTCCACAATGCATGCTCTCTACTCTAGGTTAATCGCAGGCGACAGTGAGTTGCGGTAAGGGGAACACATCTGACAGGCCTACGAGCATATAGACCAATGGGCCCTAAGCGTCTGTACACGGTCTGCCTTGAAACTGTCTTACCGGTAACTGAAGAGAGCTGACGAGATAGGTCTGATGCTGTGCTCCGTTTCTTTCTTTTGGCAGTAACTGCCAAATACCGGTCCTCATTCGGCGTTGTAACTCGGGGGCGACCTGTGGTGTAACATCTACTCTCATTACCATCATCTTGGAATCGTTGCCAAAGCCTGAAGATTACACTCTGGGCGATTCCAGGTTCCTCGGATTCTTCCAGCTGGGTACGTGCACATTTCAGTCGTCCGATAATTCTACCACGTAAAAAATCATCCAAATGCTTCCTTTGTGCCATAACTATGCGGTTATTGCACTAAAAGGCTTTTAAAGCGCTTGTGAACAATTTTACTTCTTTGCCACCATTCCTTATATACCCCTCTCTTACACTCGTCATTGTGACGTACTATCCGCGCCATCTGGTGGTTTCCTGTAATTTGCGTATTCTTCTTCAAGATGTGTGTGATAATTCTACAGGTGAAATGTTTATTTTAGAGTTCAATTTCTGTGTGATTCTGAATTATCCTTAATTTATGGACATGAGTGTACTATAACAATAGGAAAATTTGATTTTCTTACACTGAACATACCAACACGTAATGCATATATTTCTACCGGTTATATCTTTTGACCAGGTATTGTATGTTTAGTGTTAAATACTTCAGTTCCATTTCATGCAAACTTAAACTTATTTGGAGAAATGTATTAACATGTTATTTTGTTATCACTAATATGTATCTAAAGTATATCCTTTTTTATATAATTATATTTCTACTTTAAAAAAAATGGAAGATAAAACATCAGGAAAAAAGATTAAGAATTCTCACTCTGAAGTTTATCGTTTGAAAATATATTAATAAATTTAAGATTAACATCATTAAGATATACATCAACAAGTTACCAAAGTCTATCGTGAATAAATTGAGCTCCATTCTAATGAAAATCGCAATTTCTACTACTTAGAAGCAATTTAATTAATTAATTATAGCATTATTTTACCAGGAATATCCTAAATTTCACGAAACTTCCAGCTCCCCAAATTATACTTCAGCAAAATATTAAATTGCTTCAAAGTTTGTCAAAGAAATGCTAATTCTTCACTCATACCATTCCAAAACTTGGAACCTATGTATTAAACTGTCAAATAATTTCGCCATGCAAAAAGACACAAGAAGTTAAAAAATTATTTTATTATTACTACTGCATTCAAACGTTAGCAGGAACAGTTTTATCTATTGGCTGTATATCGCAACATTTGACGATGTTTTTTGATTTGAAGAAATTGATCAATATTATAATAAAAAAGTACCCGAAATTTGTCTTCTCAACATATGTCACACAAAAATATCAGTGATTTTGGTCAATTAACCCTTTTAAACAATTTTAAAAAAGATTCTCTGTAATTACCTCTTTTTTTTTCTTCTCAATTTTTCATCAATATACATTATTATAACAATTTGTCAAGTTATTCATTGAAGGGTAAACAGAGAGTTGAAAAAAAGTTATATTAAAATTCTGAATTTTTCCATTACTTTTAGAATGTAAACATCCCACAGAATCAAATGTCTATACATAAAGCCGTATTTGGTTTCATGATCCTAATCCATAGTATTGATCCAAGTACATTTCTTGCGTCAACATTTGTAACTAAGAATAAAAAAGCAGAAAAAATTCAATGCAATTTACATATAAGTGAATAGTTGCATACAATTTCCATTCACAATTTGATTAAAAATGTATCAGATGTAAACCAAACAAATATTGCCGACAATTTAAACGATAAATAACATTATTTCAAAATATGTGAATTTCAAACAACAACGAATCACAAGATTGTTGTGTTAGACATTCCACAATCTTTTTGAGTTATAAAAGGAATTTCAGTCACAGCATTCCAAAATAAGAATTTTAAAAACAAGAGAAAATGACCTAAAAAGTAATTTCTAGTAATTAATTTTTAAAGTGACATAAGTCACTTTGCTTTGAATTCAAATATTCAAGAGTTTGTGTTTTAAAATGTGTAAAGTATTAATTTAGTAAAACTTCTCTCGAACAAACTCCCTATAGTTCTCAACATATTTATTGCAAATTTTTTAAAAAATGATTAATGTTGTACTTGTATTAGGCAGGAAACACGTGACCCCAAGTGTCACGTGATCATGACATCACATGAATTTAGTCCATTGAGAAACTGGGAAAATTCGTGACATGTAATATTGTAACTCCTTTAGCTTAATTCTGGCAAGAAACTCTAAAATGATAGTCCTTGTTTTAATAAAATTCACCTCATTAAATTGAGTTAATAAATTTGTTAAAGGCAAAATCTGGCTTCCATTTGATTAAATTTTCTTTTGAAATTAAAGTCACGATCTGGTTTAATGAAAGCTACTATCGTAGATCCCCATTTTCATCTCATGGACTTTCAAATTACTTTTTCATTAGCGTGGATCCTTTATAAGTCGTCATAGAGGATATATACACTCATGGACAAAAAAATCAGCGCACCAAGAAATAATTGCGGGATCGTAACGAAACTTGGCATGAAGGTATATGTCGGGGAGATATGCTAATGATTAGAAATGCAGCGTGGTTGCACATTACGTATAGCCGGTAGAGGGCGTTTAACGTCGTTCTCCGTGAAGTATAAAACAGGTAACCAAAGCATGTTTGAGTGGGCTAATCGTTTAAAAAGGAAGAATTGAGGTAGTTTACATTACGCTGTTTTCGAAGACAATATGAGCAGCTGTCGCAGTTTGAGAGGGGGAGAATCATTGGCATGATGGAAGCTAGGTGATCAGCAAGGCGAGTAGCTCGTCAATTAGGCCGCTCTGATTGTGTTGTGAGGAGGTGTTGGGACCAGTGGATCCGAGAGATGTCATTTACACGAAAACCAGGCTCAGAACGCCCTTGACAGACCAGTCGTCGAGAAGACCACCACATCATAAGAAATGCACGTGTGAAACCAACTGCGTCATCGGCCGCCATCCAGGCACAAGTAGCACCTTCACTAGGGGCCCCTGTGTCTTCTCGAACCATACAAAGTCGCCTGGCTGAAGGACATTTGGGATCGCGGTGCCCATTACGTGTGCTGCTCTTGATGCCCAACTATCGACACCTCCGTTTGGAGTGGTGCCGCGCACGAGGAAACTGGACTGCACTGGAATGGAACCAGGTCGTGTTAAGTGACGAATCCATATTTAATCTCAGCAGTGATGATAATCGTGTTCGTGTGTGGAGACCCCGTGATGAACGCCTTAATCCTGCCCTTGCTTTACAGCGACACACCGCTCCCACAGCTGATGTGATTGTATGGGGTGCTGTTGCCTACGATACACGGTCCCCCCCCCCTAGTATTGATCCATGGCAGCCCAACGGTATGTCCATGACATCCTGCAACCACATGTGTTTCCACACATGGCAGGGCTCCCAGGAGTCATTTTTCAACACACACACAACAAGGATAGCCCAATACTGCCTCCGCCACATTACCACCCTTCCCTGGTCTGCTCGATCCCGAGACTCACTCATGCAATGGCTTCCAGGAGCCATTTTTCAACAAGACCATGCTCGGCCTTACTCGGCAAGGGTGTCACAAAACTTTTTCCGCACTGTTACTACCCTTCCTTGGCATGTCCGATCCCAAGATTTGTCTCCAATCGAGTATATCTGGGATCATTTGGGACGGTGAGTTGGGCATCCCACGAGTTTGAACGAACTAGAGGCAATGTTACAGCATATATAGAACGAAATGTCTCAAGACATCATACAGAACTTGTATGCCTCAATGCCCGATTGTATCGCATCGTGCATTTGCGCTAGAGGGGGTTCAACAGAGTATTAAATCCTCCGATCTTTTGCCTTTTTCTCTGAAATAAATGATCCTTTTTCTTTGATTTTCCAATAATTTATATCAAAGTGCCGGCTGGGTGGCGTGGTTGATTTGTCGCTGGCCTTCTGCACTCAAGGTTGCGGGTTCGACCCCGGCCCAAGTCGGTGGATTTTCGTGATGCAGAAAATCGACAGCGGCCATGTCGTATGATTATACGGCATGTAAAAGATCCCTAGAGTGTCTGTTTGTCTTGGGTGCTGTGGAGGAAACTGGGCGTCAAAATTACCTGCGGCGATTGGTATCCGCCTATACTGCTCCGCACTAAAGAGTGATACCAGCTCTTAGGGATGTACTAGGTCTGTAATGGTAAAATTACCAATCTACAGTATTGAATAAAAAAACAAGATATCAATCATTGGCATGGCCAAATAATTTTAGCACGTTTTTCACATGTTGTATTTTACAATAATGCAACTAATGAACTTTTTACTAACAGAAAGTAGTGTACTTTACTTAAAAAGAAATTTTTTTTTTTAAAATTATAAATTTAAATATGATTTGGCTCATCTAGGGCACAAATGCGACCAAATGCCGAAAACCCGAGGTCAATCGGTTGCTTATTGGCTGAGAAAAAGGTACGACAAAATATGGAACGAAAAGGCGAAGATGAAATTTGGGTCCTAATAGCGCTTTTTTTACACTACGTGAAAAACGCGCTAAAAACTTATATCAAAGTAGTCATTACGTATGTAAAATTTCGTTTCGTTTTGACGACTCCTTCTTGATGCTCTATTTTTTTTGTCCATGAGTGTATATATATATAGACCACTTTGGGAATCACTACTCTAGGGGTACAACCATGATTGTTAGTAGGATACAGTGCTCCTTTTCAGAATTTCAAACCAACTTTATAACACAAAAATGAAAAGTAGTGCTTTTTTTCTCCCCGAGGCTGAGGTAAATGAGAATTCTTTTGGATCCATCTTTACTTCGAACTGTAAATTTTGTAACACGTGTTTTTCTTTTTTCTTTTCAATTGCTGTTTTACATTGCCGAAACTTTTAGGTTTCTTCACCTTATGTGATTCAAGACACTTGAAATGGTTGTAGTAGTTCCTACATCTACAGTTTATTAATTTGACACTTTTCTGTTGTTTAAGGAAGAATGTTTTATAGGTGAATTTTTCTCTTGACACTTAGTTTTTGCAACATGTTGAATAAACCAGAATGTACAATTGAAAGGGTTTTAACAGAACGCTTGCTTATTTTTTGAAGTACATTTTTCTCGTTCTGAATGATATGGATCAGTTGAAGCGTCCTCGTGGATATTAATTATGGAGTTGAAATCAATATATTTGCATTTTATCAAGTAACCAATCTTGTCCCTTCACATTAACTGAACAAATTTACATTTTTCAGTCAAATTTTCTTCGCCTTGATATAACTTTTAAAAAGATAGCTAACGAAACTGTTCAAATAGGTTATCCTATCTGCGCGGGATAGAATCTATGTCTCCATTTATTCTTCAAAATTTTTAATTGATTGGTATTAAATTCAACTACGACACCTTCTTTTCGAGAGAAAAAAACAGTTCCTAGTTTGTGACTTCGGGAATTTTTCCTTTTCGAATTATTTTTCGGTGGAAATCCGACCTTTGTTTATCCATATATCTCTTTCCCATTATTGTGTTTACCTTTGTTTTTGTTCCACTTTTGTGAAACATCCGATTTCGGAGGTGAAAAAACATCTCTAAAATTTTTGACCTAGATTTCACTTAATAATTTTCGAAATTCAAAAGTGGAATTCTTTGATACTTTGTGCCGACATCTCTCCGAAGAAAGTTTCTTTAATTAAAAAAATCAAGTTATTTTCCTTTGGGCTCTCCAGGTTACTTGCACCCTACCCGAATGATCAACTTCCGATCTGTTGGGCTCTTCATGTTTAGTCGGAGAGACTCATTAGTGTAAGAGTACTTCGATGAGTGAGGGGAAATAATACGTTCAGCATTTTCATGACTTATCTTAATTCGTGGCTCCTAACAAACTCAAATAGATTTGTGTTTTTCACTCGGGTGCATGTCGAAATTTCATATTAACAACGGAACGATGGAATTCTATCTTATATTTTGGCCTGAAGCGTACCGTGCGGAAAATCACATACCAAGTATTGTTACGGTAAATTACCAAAAGCTCAAAAGAATGGAAATTACAGAAATTACCACATAATATTTATAGCTTATACATAATAAATGATTTTTTTAAATGTAGAATTTGTACGCGCTTTCTTTTTTTCCCTTTCGGATACCCTTACATTTAAAGTAAAAAGATTTCGATTAAAATCAAATGATTTTTTAAAAACTTTTTTTTAATAAAATTTATATATATATAGCAACGTTAATATTTTTAACTACTAGCGGTAAATTAGTCTTAATAATTCCTTAAAAAAAGAACCCTATAATATATAGGATTAGTATGTGAAGGATAAAATAAACAATTTTCTCTAAAATGCATTATAACAAAAGGGATTTTTTTAAAAAACATTTTTATTGAGAGCAATTATTTCCGAAGAGCTTAAAATATATATACATTTAGTAATCGATCATTTTTTTTATATAATAATTCAGATTACACTTGGACATTAATTTTAAATGACTTTTTGTTAGTATTATATTTAAAAAACACACACTTTTAATAAACATGAAAGGGAATAAGAAATTCAAGTACTATGTGTTTCATTATATTCTTGCTACTTTATACGTTAAAAATATTTATCGGATTCGCTCGTTAAGTATGCTGCTAATGAATATTTTATGTTCCCGTTGTAACGTTTCCCACCACAAAGCTGTGAATCGGCAGTGATCACGTTCAATGAACATCTGCACCCTTAAAATATTGCGCGGTCTTGTCTTGGACATCGCCACGGCAACCTTGACACCACGAGGAATCCCCTACTCCGCCCACGAACCGGATGTAACTCGAGGATAAAGGTGCCTGCGACAACCATTTTAAAAGGCCCTAGAGACAGAGGGAGAGACGGTTTCGTAGAGACGAGATGTGACCTCCTCCCTCACAAACAGCAGAACTTGGTCTCTAATCATTCTAAACAATATTTTTTTAATTACTTCAGTTTGCATACTTTAATTAATAGCTGAAACATAAATAAACTAAATATTCAAAATAAATATTATGCTACCTTTATTTATCTCAAACGCCGCACCGTTAAGGTGTTATTGTTTAACACGCTTTTATAAGTTTCACTTGTATGTAACGGAATCTTTGAACTCAATTTTTACCCACTTTAAAAGGTCAGATTAATTCAAAATTTTGCACACTTGTCCAGGACCGATGACAATACAATAATTTCATAATTTTGTTCCTTTGTCCTGATCAGAATCATCAGGAATAAGAACTTTCAGATTTGGCGACTAATTCATTATGCCATTTCTAGAATTGGCGACTAATTCTATATATCATTTCAAGATTTGGTGATTCATTCCATATACCATTTTCAGATTAAAATTCCATGTACCATTTGCAGACATTAAATTTCTCGTTTATCATTTTATTCTGATATTAAGAATTATTTTTTTACTTTTTAGTTCGATTTAACATAAAAGCGTGTTTTTTAGTTTTTTTAAACTATAATTTATTCTGTTTGTGCCTCAACGTGGCACTTCCGCCCATGCATTTCTATAAAAATTTTTTTGTTTCGGTGAACTCTACCACCCCTCAAAGTTTTCCCTATGATTTTATAATCAGCCTGTGTATAGAACGTTTTTGTTTTATTTTTGTTTATCAATGTCTGTCAAATGAATAAAATATGATGTTTTTCAGATGAGTCCGGGAATAGTAGTAGTTCGTTCTTTAGACAAACACTTAATTTAAAAATATTAAATATTTTTTATTTCACCCCAACTGCAACAGTTAGCCACTCTACAGCAGTTGAATTGATCTAGTGAGGAGGCAAAGTCATGGGTTAAAGGTTAAGAATTTATTATACATACAATGTACATTTAAAAAGTGGATGACGTAAAAGGCGTAAATATTATGTCCCTGCTAACGAGAATTTTCATATTTATATAGAAATCGACTTCCATATTAAAATAATTTTTCCATTTCAATTTTTCTATTATTTTTTGGCAAATTAAAATCTTTTTATCTTTAAAATGAGTAAACGGATAGAAGAAGAATTTGATATTGTACGAGAGCATTCGATTCCGTGGAAAAGGCCCTGTCAATTTGAAGGCTATTGTATCCTTGGAAATATTTGCGGAGATTGTCTTTCCAGAAGGCAAAACGTAGTTCATTAACCCGGGCGCGTAGGGCACAAAGTCACCCCAGGCTCACTAAATCGTTAATTCTTGGAAAACTTATTTGTTATCTATGACCTTGACAGTATCCTTCTATATGACAGTCTTCATGGGAACTAAAATATATTTGTCACATATTTCCTCTTTTTTTTTGGGAAATGGCAAACGTTTTCTTACAATCCTGAGGTTTTTACTGAGTTCCCTGAGCGACCACTTTCGTTCCAAAATATCTTCTATGAACGTGCTACATTATTCTCCTGTTAAGAACTTAGCGGTTTTCACTGCTGTGTTGTTCCACTTATTATGGTTTTATAAATGTAAATAAGCAGAAAATATGAAAGAAAAAAGAAATTTTATCTGCGATCTCTATTGATGGAAGTTGAAAATGATCAAGCTAGGGAAGAACCTGCTGAAATAAGGCACATTAATCATGATAGCGAAAGTAAATTTAAGAAATACGATGAACACTGAACGTTTGAGTTTTGAAAGGAAAATTTTCAAAAGCTACCTAAAGAATTCCATCAAAAAAAAAAAAAATATGAAGCCATAAGTGTAGCACAAGACACACTTTGCCTTCTCAAAAAGACTCAAGCAAGAAAATGTTCAACATGCTACTTGTCGATCATCAAAGAACAATAAAACTACAATAACGTTAACAACATACGGCAGTTTAGTCTTTAAATAGCATTCCTGTAATGTATGCAAAAAGTGTCTGTGATTTGTGTCCTTTATTTAAGTCACGCACATTTGAAACTTCTTTGTTCAGTTAGATTGATATTTATTCTCAAATAATCAAAGAAAAATTGAAAAGTCCTTTAAAGTAGGAAAATATATTCTCATAAGTAAATTATTCACTGGAATTACGATTTTTATCGTGTACAATAAAAATAATTTTAAAAAAAAAGGATTGGGGTGACTCAGTCACCCCACCTGACCATTGATGGAAGTTTCGATTGCGAGACTGCTCCCAGGTTAAGAAAATGTTTATTTTGTTTCCTTGTAAATTTTTATATAAAAAAATTATACTGCTTTTGTTCATCATATTTGTAGTTTTCATGTACAATTCAAAATAAATTTGGATTTCTGTGAATTAAGTTTTATTACAATTTTTAAACTTTTAATTACATTTTTAAGGGACATTGAGTTGTAATCTAATTTTGGAACGCAAGATAAATTCTACTAGCATATGATCACACTTTAAACATCAAATTAATATTTCAACCGCAATTATTTAGCACTCTTCTTTCCCAAGTTAATTCACGGTTATTTTGAGATGTTCATTTCCAAACTGATTTCTTGGAATCAACTTTTATACTGTGAACTTGTGTTTCTTTTCTTATTTTTTATTTTATTATTTTTTGTGTTGTCCTTTGTTTTTTTGTCAATATTCTCTGTTTCTCATTTTGTTTGCAGTTATCTTGTAATCCGCCATTGGAAATAAAAATAAAAAATAAAACTTTTATATCCATTTATTGCAGTGTCTTTATTTGGCGAGACATAATCTACTCAACCTTTGACACTGATCCAAGTTCACGAAAACAATTTTTAATGCTGCTCCAATGGCAAGGCACGAGCGATTTCGAAACGTTTGCTATCGATACAACATATGAAAGAGCTAAAGAAAGACGCATTTTTTGTGATAGGATTTTTATTACTCCGGTAGTTTATTAAACATTTCCCTCTGTCTCTAAGCTAATGTTTTCTGGAAGGACGATAGAAAGTTATAAAAGGCGTAGAAATTCATCTTGTTTCTCACCTCGTTTTGGGTTAATTTCGTTACAACCGATTTCAAAAGGACCAGAAAGAAACATCGTAGCAACTTTCATTTCACGTGATTTTTTGCACTAAATTTCTCACTTTGCATTAGTTTCAAGGACTTCCCGGAAGAATTCGTCTTCCAGGAATGCCCAGAGCAAGACCATTTTTGATCAAATGAAACTGGGTTGTTTTCTAGTTAGAGTAGATTGTTTTTCCGTAAGGGGAAAACCCAATGCTTTAACTGCAATAACCGCCGTTAATTGCCACCTCCAACTGCGGTGTTTAAAATGTGGAAAAGATCCCATGACCTGCGATGGTGAAATAAAAAACCGCCAAGAAAACCCTTTCTGCATCAACTGTGAAACTTACGGTCACACCGTATGTTATACTAAATGCCCCAAGTTTCCCAAACCTAAGAAAGGTTCCCCGAAGCAAATAAAAATAATTTCTTTCAAAGCAACAACGTTAGAGAAGGTTTATCCTTCGCCAATGTTACCAGCGGAGAAACCCAAGTCAAATCGTCACCTAAAGTAACAAATTGTGAAAAAACTTTCAAGGATTCCTTGCCAAGAATATCCGATCCAACTCAAACTTTTTTTCGATTATCTCGGACCTCATGAAAAGAAACCCCAAGCTACTAGATAAAATTAAAACTGCTGAAACAGACCAAGAAAAAACTCACTTCTTTCTGAAAGCAATGACAAAAGGAAATTAATTTTTTCTTCGTTTTTTAAACTTAAAACCTCTCTTAATAGCACTTTTATTCCAAATTCTTTAATTTTTTTCATTGATTCTTTATTTATTTCTATTTTTAATCTTAAATTTTATACTAGTGCAGTCATCCTCTAAGCTTACTACCAACAGTCTATCACAGAAGAGAACCAACTTTCTCCTCTCGAATCCTCCCCATTGGCCCACTCTCTGAAGCCACGCCTCCAGCTTCCCAGCCAAGTGACCAATATCAGCCTCATTCAGAACCAGATAGAGGGCTGGGAGAGAAATTGGACGATAACTTTGAACATCGGTGGGATCCTTTCCTGGTTTCAGAATCGGAATGACCAATGTTGTTTTCCAGGCATTTGGAAAATAGTGCAATTTAAACATATTTTCGATGATGTTAGTTATGGTAAAGATCGGCAGGATAGATAAGTTTTTAAGCATCTTATTTGTGATCCCATCTCTGCCTGGAGATTTTTTTTTATTTTAATCTTTTTAATATATTCTAAAATCTCGCGAGAGTAGAGGCATTTCTCTCCTACCTATTCTCAGCAAATTAGCTAAGAAACTATTTCTAAATAGACTTAACACCCATATCTTCACTAATGATCTATTCATTCCGGAGCAGCTCGGCTTCCGAGCTGAGCTCTCCACATCGCACTAACTACTCAGAAAAGTCGAGTATGTAAAATCTGGACAAAGACGAGGGAAATACACTGGTGCAGTGTTCCTCGACATTCAGAAAGCATTTGATAGAGTCTGGCATTCTCTACAAACTCATCAAAAATGACTTCCCTCCTCCACTAAACCTCTTGATTAACTCCTACCTAACCAACAGAAATTTCGCAGTTAAAATTAACAATACCTTCTCTATAACCTAAGATTCATAAATTGTGGTGTACCACAAGGGAGAATTTTAGCTCCAACTCTATTTAACCTCTCTGTTAACGATATCCCGAAAACAGACAACACAATTCTCTGCATTTATGCAGATGACACAGCGGTGCTGAGCCAAAATCATAATTCAACACTCCTTTTGCTCATTATCTCTACATTTACATCGGTCTTCTGGAGAAGTGGTACAAAGATTGCTCTGAACGCAACTAAAACTGAAGCGATATTCTTTTCTGACGTCAGAAAATTTCCCAAAATTTATATTAATGACTTACTAATATAAATTTGGTCTCAACATACAAAATACATAGGTATTGTCCTAGATAATTACTTCACTTTCAAACATCATGTCACTTACGTAAGAAATAAATTTAAAAAATCGGTCTGTAAAATTTACCCCTTAATTGCAAGAAACTCTGCTTTAAGCAGAGAAAATTAACTGCTTATTTACACATCGATCCTTAGGCCAGTTCTGACCTATGCCGCACCAATTTGGACGTATGCAGCAAAATCTCATATTAATCAAATTGAAGCCTGTGAAAGTATTGTACTCAAACAAATTTTAAAAGCTTGCTGATTCATGAGGAATGAAGACCTCAGATTTGCGAGTAAAATGATTTCTATTAGAAACTTAATCAAAAAATTAGCACAACGAACTTTTTTCAAAATATTGATAACTCAAATATTCCTTCGATCTTGGAAATTGAAAAATATGTCCCTGATCTAAATTTTGGCAGACCCAGAAATATCCTTTGTGTGTGTGTGTGTGTGTGTGTGGTGTGTGTGTGTGGGTCCCCTTTTCAATTAAAACTCTTTAAATTTCAAATTCAACCTTTCATCCATTGTCAAAGCCAAACCTTATTTCACCTCAAATAAATTTGGGATTGACCAAAAAAATTTCATTTCGTTAATAGTGATCTAAGAGAATGATGTAAGGCCGAGTGGAATTACACGTCACTTGTGCTTGTTGTGGAAACAGAGGAGCAAACTCTTTTTACTAGACAGTTAAGTTTGTCTGCTGGGTTAGGGCTATATTGTAGGATTTTTCCATTTCGCTTAAAAGCGATGGGAAAAGGTTAAATATCTTTTTGATTTCCATTATTGCTTGGAGGAAAGTGAAATTATCATTTTGGCTTTGGATATCGCTAATTATTTCCGGAGAAATGTTGTCTTTTTGATCATTTTTATCATTACTAGATGCCGAGGGAGCGTTCCCACGTGTTGCCATCTGTTGCTGGTTATTTTTATTAAGGGCTTGAGCAAAAATCAATCCGAGGACAATTAAAGACATGTTAGCTTGGCTATTTTCATTTCGTTTTCTGTTATCTTTCGCGCTTTTACCTTTGCCCTTTTTGGGCTTGGGGAAGAGAGGACATTCAGTTGAAGAGGCCCATGTGGCCTTTACCATTTCAGTTAATGCATAGCGTATTTTCTATTTTTTCCTTAATAGTGCACTGGCCTGTTCTGTGGTTTTCATCAAATTTCAGGCGGCGTGTTTTCATTCTGCAATTTTGTCTAGCATGATTAAAGAAATTACAGTTAAAGCACTGCATTACTCTTGAGCTCTTAGTGAAGGGATCAATTTTAATTTGCATGTAGAGACAGCTCCGAATTTTGAAAATGTCATTGACATAATCATCACAAGTGATCTCTATCGTGGAAATTGGTGGAGGGTTCTTGGTTTTAAATTGGCGTAGTTACGCAACTTTTTCAATTTATTACCTTGAATAATAAGATCAATTTTAATTTCCTCCAGATCAGTGAAGGTTAGTAGACCCTTGATAACAAGTTTGAGTGGTCTGTTTAAAGGGGGGATCAGTGACGTTATGTTCGACGTTTTTGGAATAGAGGAAATCGGTTATTTCCCGAGGCTGATCTTCGCATTCTGGTTGGATTTTAATGTATCCACCGGTGGGAGTATTGGTTGCAGTGGGGTGTGTTCTGTGTAAGTCCTGTAGTGTCAGATTTTAGTTAGGGGTGAGCCTCATCATAATCGGGCGAATTTTAAGTGCAGCAAAGTGACGTCCTCGACATCTTCATTCGCGGAATTAAGGACTGCAAAGCTATTTTGGACATTTTCAGCTGGATCAGTAGAGCTTTTAACGGTTTTTAGATGTAATTTAAAATCAGTTAAGTCTTTTTTAGGGTTTTTAGAGACACTAGCGGTCAATTTAGCTGGTCTGTTAATAGGCTTATCAGGCCTTTTCTTTACGGAATTAGGTTTAAGATTATGCATACAGAGGGGGACAGGGCATGGTAAAAACTCAAGCATCTTACCCTCAATCTTTATCAAGGATTGCAATCTTTCTGTTAGACTATCAGTAGCTTCCTCCAGCTTCTGCGTCGTTTCCATCATTGGGTTGGAGTTGTTTCTTTCGATGTCCAACATCTTGGTGACGTAACCTTTCCTCGCTGTAAAGATTCTTATCTGCTTGTTGAAGCCTTTTAACTTTACACATTTCTGTTCATCAGATAGGATGGAGGCATCGTCATCCTCCATATGTACATTTTGGTCACCGACCGGATTTTCCACATCGTCTTACTCCTTCGAGTTTGCAGAATCACTTATCGTTCGTTAGAGACTGTTTGGAGCACATAGTCCTTTACGGACTCTAATATCTTATTGGAGATTTTTGGATGACTGTAAAGAGTTCTATTATTGCCCAGTGTAAAATAGAATAACTTCTTCCAAGACAACCCCCCCCCCCATCTAAAGGGTCTTAAAGGCTGCTTCCCGATTGGTCAACCCACTCTCACCCTAAAGTACATAAAAAGTTGCCTCCCCGAGGCAACCTCTGCGTTGCTCGTTTTCTTCCCTCCCAAATTGAAGTTGGACGCTTCGGGTGGCTGACACTGATCCACTAACAGACACAAACACACACATTTTGAAGTAAAGCTTTTTATACGCATTTTCTCACACCTATTAACTTTTAATTTAATTTTAAATTCTTAATGTTTTCACCTATTTTAATGTAATTTTTATCCAACCAAGTTAAATTTAATTCTTAATTTTTATCATCTTTAAATGCAGCAAAAGGGCTAAGGTAAAGCTGAACCCATGTAACTCATATATTCCCATGACAGGAGTTGGAGCTTCCCTGCGGGAAGCAGTACTCCGGAATCCATTCAACCTATGCTATCGTTGGCGTAATGCAGTGATCTTCAAACTTTTTCAACTCTTGGAACCCCTAGAACTTGGAGGGTTTTTTCGTGGTACCCCTAGAACCAGAAAGTGTTTTAGTGGAACCCTATCCCATATACATACTTTGCAGAATGTATCTCAAAATAATATTCAAAGTAGATTAACATGTTGTAGATACTTTATGTAAAGACAATTGAAAAAAGTATTGCATTTAATATTAAAAAAATTCTAATCTAAATTTTTCATATAATTTACTTGTTAATAATATTAATTTTGGGATTGGGATAAGCGCTTGCTTTTCCCCCCACAATTTGTCGCTTTTTTTAGAGTAAATTCAATCGCATTACATATTTCGAGTGAAATTTGTTTTTATACTTTGTTTTTGTAGCCACTCACGTAAAGAAATATATTTCCCTTACACACAATGTTCTGAATGGCATCAAAATATTTATACCTGTGTGAAAAATACTATGCATTTTGTATGAATTGGCAATCTAAATTTTACTAGCTGTTCTTGCTTCAATTTAGATTTTAACATCGAATCTGTTGCTATGTTAATTTGTTTCTTCTTCTTCATTAGGGTTTTTTTTCCCCCACAAGTGCAAAAAGGTACATTTTCCATTAGAAAACTATTTAGTTTTGAAAGACATTGTGCTAACTAACGAGTAAAAAAACAATAGAATATTCACACAATCTAGTAAGACATATTAAGATAAAACGTTTTTAATATTCTTTTATTATATTATAATAAAAATTTAAAAATGTTGCAAAATGAAGTTATTGTATATAAATAAAATTTTCAGTTTTAATGAATAGGATGAGTTTTAGATACTTGTAATTATACCAACTCCATAAAGAATTTGAATCCATTTTGCATACCCAATTATAAGTTTCTCTTTTCGGTTTTTTTTATAATGACTCGTGGAACCCCTAAATATGCCTTGTGGAATAAAATTTGAAGAGCACTGGTGTAGTGCAGAACCGAACAATTTATTCTAAGTTCAAAAGGGCGTGATCATTGGCTTTCGGGCCAAGGGTGGAAGCATTTCGGAAACGGCTAAGTTTGTGAACTGTTTACGTGCCGCTCGAACTTATGTTGTTTTGAAAATTCCTTGTTGAGTATTATACGTAAATTTAAAAGCAATATTAGTTGTAATACATGCATCATTCTTAGAGAGTATTTCTTTGTTCTGCCTTAAAACGGATATAAAGTTTAAGAATAGTTTTCAAATCCCGATTGAAAATATCACTCACCTTTGCCTCGTTCTTTAGATTCTATGATTCTTTTAGGTCAGGCGAGGAAATTTTTTCTTGCGTTGAAAGTGTTGGAATAACGAACAAAATGGATTTATATTGCCATGGTTATATGGAGGATGGATTAAACCTTGGCTCTGAAGGTGTGCAAAATGCCCAGAAATAAGCATCGGTGATCGAGAAAAGGATTTTCGGAGTAATGCCAGTAAAAAATGTTCTGAGATTATTTGTAATTTTTTTTGAGGGTCATATGTTTTTTTCTCCCAATTTGTTGTTTTGGTATTTAACTAGTTTTTAAGAGCTTATTTTCCTCTTAATTTTTTTTCGTTGCGAACTTTATTTAAAGTTTTCGAAAAATTTTAATGTATTCTATTAGGAGAGCTTTTTTAGGGGGGGGGGGGAGAAGTGTTAATTCCTTTTGAATTTTTAGGAAATATGAGTTCCATTTTACGCTTAGTCAGAAACACGGTCTGAATCTTATATTGGCACTGGTCACTGTATGAGAAAGACGAATCTTTTTAAAAAAATTATTTTGCTTTGAAAATAATTTTCAAATGAGCCCTGTCCTTTGGGAAAAGGCGAGATGTTTGTCTCCGCAAGCATTTCTTTTACAATACATAAGGGATGCAAATTTTAGTTTGAATTACTCTAATTTGTATACAGGAATATTCAATAAAATTTGCATTGATTGATTTCTCTACCGACCATGCTGTTGCTTTTTTTCCAGACTGGAAGGCCTGGGTTCGATACCCAATGCTACTAAATACCCTCCGAGTACATACGGAGTCCGGCTCGTTAAATCAGTGGGTCCTAAAGTCTTGTGGGTGGTCGCAGCAGAAACCACGGGTGCAGGGGCTGGAGAGTATTTCCCTCCCCTCCAGTTCTATCCCTAAATTGTGGAGGTGGAGAAAAGTGGTGTCGCCATCGATCGTGTAGAAGTCCATCCTGTCTCAGACACTGGCAACTTTCATTTCTTCCCTTCGAGAAGAACACACCATTGGTTGATTTTGTCGTTATCTGCATTGACTGTTTATTTGAGCATTTAAATGGTTTTAATTTTTGAAAAAATTCAATTTTAGCGAACAAGTGTTTTTTTAAAAATGAGTCTTATGCCTGATGAGTTGGAAATAACAGTGTTTCACAGGGACCAGAATTTAATGATTCACATCTTATCATGAATAAATAATTTTCTTGAGTAACTGGAGGAAAGCAAAATATTCATTTCTCGTAATAGTTAACAGAAAGTGATCATTAAAATGTAGTACTTTTAGTAATCAACTTTAACTTTAAAAAGGGAAGAAATAAGAGGGAAAAGTGGATTTCATTTCTCAAATGGAATTTAGTCACTCATTTTTAAATAAGTAATCAAGTTAGATGTGTGATTAATTTGTTGTTACACAGTACTATTTTTAAATAGAAATCTTAAATTTCAAAATTGAATTTCTTTCTTCTGGTTATTCACGGAGTTTTTCCCCCTACCCTTTTTCATCTAGTGGATCTTTTAATTGTTTTTGCATGCTTTATGAGATACAATTTGGAGCTTTATTTTGCTATACAATAAAATTTTATCTGTGTTTTATATTTGCACTTTTTATAATATAGTTAAAATTTTTATCTAAGAATGTTGTTTTATGATATTCCAAAAGCTTTTAACCTCTTCAAATATTTATTATTTTTTTTATTAAGTATGTATATTATCAGATTCACAGAACCTTAAGATTAAAAATATCATTATATTTCTATGTGCTATGCAATTCGAATGTTTTTTTCCGTCAATTTTGCGTGGATGTGTTGAAATATTCCGGGTAAAAATGCGCTTTTTTATTTTTATTTTCCAGGGATTACAAGATGCGAGAGTAGTTTTTTCCCCCTAAAAAAACACATTTTATTTTTAATAATTTTTTTGAAAAAAAAAGTTTTTTATTTAAGGGTTTTCTTTTAGTAAAAGCAGTTATATTTTGAAAGGATTATGTGCCTTTGGGGTGTGCATGTCGTAATCCAGTTTTTGAGGATTTCTAGTATTGATTTTTTAATACATGCTTTAATAAGTACATTACAATAGTAATTTTGTTCAGACTAAATATATAGTCTTTTCCTATATGATATAATTATAATTTCTTCATTTCATCTTGTCACCAACCATGTAAACGAATTTATTTCTAAGAAATAATCTAAAATTTCAATGATATTTTAACAATTGTGTGTGGTAAAGGAAATCCTCAAATTTTCGCTAGTAGATCATTCAAAATCAAATACTGTCATTTTCAGAGAGTGAAGAAAAATGAAAAACAAGCCCTTTTCAAAATTTGAAAGCTGCTGATCCGTACCCAACTTACATTCTAATCATTGCCAGAAATTCCCTCTTGACTTCAAATGTTACTTAAGAAATGTAAACAGAGGCCAATTCTTCTACGTATTATTTTATACGGCAATAAAAGAGTCGTTTTTAATAAGCAGGGAAGCATTTTTAATAGGGCTGTATTTTCCGCTTCAAAGGAAGATTGTTGGTCTACCAAGAAGCTTCACAGATGATTGAGGAGAAAGTGATATTGTGATTATCATTTCTTTTTGAAAAGTTGTAATTGAGTGGGGAAAAAAAGATTGGTTAATTCAAACTTATTATCGGTGAAAAGCGACTGTACTCTCTCAATTTCTAATACCTTCTCGATTCAATTCTTATTAAAGATTGAGTTTGGAGAAAGTGCGAGAAAATTACTTCGTTTCTCATTAAGGTTCAATTGCCAACGTAAACAATGGGATAATTCATTCTTTAACGTGTTTGGAGGTTAACTTTGGTATGCTTCTATGAATCGCGTTGATTTTAAAAGGTAAAATAAGTTTATTAATTAATTAAACATTTAAAATATATCAACTGGGATTTTTGCGTTTTTACACCTCTGGATCCAACCCTCAAATCCTACTTGTAGGTGGCGCCTCTGTAGCGCAGCAAAACATTTCCACAACTGTCCATCTGTCAAAATCACTTGACCTCAGATGAAACAATAAAGGAATCAAGATAATGTATACATACAAATTAATAAAAAGCAGAGAAATAATAACAAAATTAAAGTGAGAACATACTCCCACTTAAAAGATAATGGTTAATAAGATAAATGGTTGATAATTAACTATTATGAAAATTTAAACTGCTCCCGAATAGCGGAAAAATTAAAAATAAGAAATAATTTCCAAGAAATATAGGTGAGAGTTGGGTAATATGGAATACCGAGGTTTTGGCTCTGTTTGTAGCTGCTAATGCGAGGGCAGCAGAAAGACTCTCGTGATGGATTACAAGTGAGAGTTACCGTACGACTCGTTATAGAACAAAATGTGTTTTGCAATTTTCGATAGTTTTTGCAGGCAAGTTTTCAACCATTTTTACTAACTAGCACACTTAGGACTTGAACATTGAAGTTAAGCATAATGTACACTTAAAGAATTGTAGCTTGTAATACTGCGGTCGTTTTTCAGTTGACCATGTTTTGCCCTTCAGTTAAAAGTTCATTTTCCAAGGTCGACGTAAAAGTCTACTGTTCCATGGGACCCGAAAAAATATACTGAATAAAAATAAACTTAAAAAATGAGTTTGAAGTATAATATTAATAGCTAAACAATAGTTATTAATTATATAAATAGTAATATCGCCTCATTTAAAACTAAAGTACATTTTTTAAAAGTTTAATCATTTAGAATGAAATCTGAACGTAAACAACAGCCAAAAAAGCTGGATCTTCTTCTTTAATAACGTATTCCCCATATAAAAACGTGTTAGAGGATAAACTAAAAGAAAAAAAACAAAAAGAAGGAACCAGAGGCTTCAGCGCAAAAGAACATCCAAAGACGCTGAATGTATCTTCTGTAACGGAAAATTTTCCAGAGATCAACGAGGGGGAAAATTCTTTAGCTGTTTTGCGTGTGCTCACCTTGAATGTACTGGAGCAGAGAAAGATAATATTATATTTGTCATTTTTGTAAATAAAACAGAAATGAATTTCACGTATTCTTAAAAATATGGCTTTTACAGTTAAAAATAACTACACTTGATGAATGCGTAATTAATTTTCCAATGGTTTAAACCACCTATTCCATATTACCCTCCATTTATCATTTAAAAAAAAAAACTTTTTTGTAACAGTAAAATAAATGTTATTCGTTTTGACAAGTGATAATTCCTTACAATCGTTTCTATCTATGATGGTTTGGGAGATAAAAACCAGTCAAGTTATTTTTTAGAAATGTAGTAGTTTCCATAATACCCAACTCTCATCTACTAGTCTTTTCTGGTCCTTCAAAAAAGCCACACTTTGAAACGCCGTCGGTTTTATTTTCGTTATTTGTGTAGACCTGAGCTTTAGTTTGAGTCCTGGTACCAGATTATTACATTGGACGCACCATCAAGTTGGAAAGTAGTTGCCGGGGGGATTTCATCTTGAAATTTCAGGATTTGTTTGGATTGCTTCCTTAACTCTCGTCACGATTATTGACGAAACCAGCTTAAATTTCTTTATTGCTATCGAGATCATGAGGCGACTTCATTTTCCGAAGGAGTTGTTTGAATACGTTGGAACATTAAATTTATAACCGTTGACTAGTGCATTCCATTTATCTGGATTGTCTATGGAAAGTTTACATAAAATTGTTTCAATTGTGGAATTAAACGCTCTATTTTTCCATCTGCTCTTCGTTTTATGGCAGTGATTAGGAAATGTTCGGTTTTTTCCCCGTTACTGCTATAATCTTGAAATTGTTTGGAAGTAAATGTGGTACCACGGTTAGAAATAATAAAAAATAATTTACAATATGTATTTTTGATTTTCTGAATTTGTAAGAATTTATGCAGTGTCTGTTAATTTTATAGAGTAAAGCCATTCGAAAAGAGTCTAATGATAGAAAAGATATATTAGTAGTCTTTATTTGTGGAAGGGAATGCGTCTAAATGGTCGATGTGATACGTTTTAGGCAATGACTTCTTTTTTAAATAAAATGTATGAAAGACAATCCGCATTTGTGATTAATCAAAGTATTTTATTTGTAGTAATCTATTATTTTGCAGTAATTAACATCTGCAATAAGTTTTTACTTTGAATATAACGATATGGAATTGAAATTAAGTAACAAAATAAAAAAAAACATTAAACAGTGTAATTACACGATAAATTGTACTTAAACTATGACCTGTTTATTAAGTGAAGTCATTTTGGTTTCATTTCTCAGAATATTAACAATGGCATATACAAGGTTTAAGTATCAATGGAAAGGATGTTCTAAATTTGAAATATGTTATTAAATCTTTGAGTAATAGTCGACACGAATTACTTCCTCAATATTCTTTAAACTTGATCGATACTTTGATTTGATAGTTGTTAAAGACGAAAATGTCGTCTCTCACGTAAATAAATTGTAGAAAAAGGTAAAGGTACCGTCTTGAAGTTTTGAATTGCAACTCAGAAAACCTTGCAACTCCTATCCAAAAAAATTTGTAACCCCGAATTTATTGATAATTCAACAATTAACTAAGAAGTGAACTTACAGAAATATGTGCAAAACACACAAATAAAATAAAATGGTTTCATTGTACTTTAATTAAAATTTTTTCTTATTTGAATGTCTTAAGCTATCTGTTAATGGTTATTTTATGCAAAAAGATCCTAAAATTTCCCCCGCTGCAAGTAATGCAACCCCTAGTTTGAGAAACACTGGTTTAGTGGCCGTGCTCTTGAGTCTAAGAACGGCAAGTAGCTCTTCACACCATCAGCAAACTTGGAGAGTATATAAAAGAAATTAGTGGAAGGTTGAATTTTAAAAGTTTTTGAATAGGTAATTAAAGTTATAGAAAATTTTATTCTCTACAATAGTTACAATAAATGTAAATATCATTAAGCCATAGGAAACGAGATATTTGCATAAAAACGATTTTTATACCTTTGACCTTGAATATCTTAAGACGCGGACACGAGATTTTATAAGAGACAACTTTTAGAGTGCCAAATTAAAGGTTTATACTAGTTTTCAGCTTATTATCTCTCATTCCTCATTGAAACCCTAATATGATTGGACTATGACGTGTGCTCTGCACTTAAGAGTTTGGACTATATTGTAAAAAAATATTGGAGAGCTCGTGGCCTTATGACCTGTTGGTCGATGGCCAGGCATTTGATAAATAAATAATAAATACTTTAATTAGAAGAGAAGTGAATTAATTCATTTGTCAAGAGAGAAACATTGCGTTAGGGATGATAGCCTTTGCTGCTCCATATCCCACAAAACCTGTAACTATTATTGCGTTTTACTTTGCATTCTTTTTTCATATTCTAAATCAGGGGTGTCCAACCTTTTTGAGAAGAGTGCCATTACGCAAAAAAAAAAAATAATTATGCGTGCCACTTCCAACTTTTAGAACAAACAAAAAAGTTTGAAAAAGGTGGAAAAAAATGCTACTCATAGGCTTATTATGGGATTTTTACGCAATTATTAAATTTTTAATGTAAATCTAAATAGTGGAAATTTAAAAATAATTTAATAGATCAAACTTAGGTTTAATTGTTAATTAACTTAATACAAGTTCAATCACTGAAGTTTGGTATGAAATAAAAATGAGCAACTTGAAACATACTTAATTCAAAATAATTATTGAACAATCAATACTTGGTTGAATTTGTAGTTTTTTTTTTTACTAAGTTCTTGAAGATGCTAATAAAATTAGGCTGACGTAGGTGTATATTAGTTAATTTTGAGCGATATCCTGATTATATATATATATATATATATAGGGTAAATTTGGAAAATTGTTTGTTGGTACGAATTTCTAAAGTTCAATACGATTCGGATCACACTTGCAGTTGAAATAAGCTCTTAAGATATGGTATTGTAGCTCAACTATTTCGCTTTTGATTTCAGGTGGGCAACAATTAATGTCTTGCAGAGAGAATAAAAAAGGATTTGTGCAAAGATCCGCAATTTTATCATGAAACCTAGGACTGAATGAATTCTGCAAAAATGGATAGAAAATTTTTAAATCTATCACATATCTAGGAGCACTATTAACTTTGGCAGATAGTTGCTGCATTAATATGAGAAATATGTTATTCTCCTTTCCCCCCCCCCCTCCCAAATTGAGAAAAAAAGAAGTCAAACTTTGTTCACAAAAGAAATTATATGACCAACTAGGGTAGAAAAAATACAATCTTTTCCCTGTAATCTTAAATTTAAATTATTTAAATGCTCCGTAATATCAGTAGAAATACCTAAATCCCAAAACCAATCTTCATTCTTGAGTAGCAAGCACTCCTTGGGCAGTTCATTGTCCCCCCCCCCTCTGTCTTGTTCCCTCAAATGTCAAAATATTGCGAGTGAAAAAAGGTTTGGAAAGCCAGCTCACACAACAATGAAGAAACATACTCTACATAATAATTTTCTATTACAATTCAGTTAAGAATATTAAAAAAAATTGAGATCTTTTTTTTTGTCTGAGATAACTGCATTCTGACAAATTTTAATAAGAAAGTTGTTATTTATTATTATCTTTACAATTTTTGAAAATTTTTCAATAAGTCCTTGCGTGCCACTGTTGTAACTTCGCGGGTTGGTCACCCCTGTTCTAAGCTCATTAGTATTAAAAAAAGGCTTTCTTTTCAAACCAGTTATATAATTAATTTATTTCTGGATATCTATATATATAAAGGAGAAAAGCGACTGACTGACTGACTGAATGACTAATCACGAAATCTCTGGAACTATTCAACCTACAGACTTTAAATTTGGTAGACATGTTCCTTTGATAGAGTAGACATCAGCTAAGAAAGGATTTTCCGAAATTCGAAACTCAAGAGGCGTTACGGGGGGGTTAAGGGCTTTAATAATAATTGTTTCCATGTTTAAACTACTTGATGTACAATCTTGAAATTGGGTAAGCGGATTCCTTTCAGAGAGTAGAGATCCGCTACAAAATGAGTTTGCTGAAAATCGACCCCCAAGTGGCGTTGCAGGGGCTTAGGGGGCGTTATAGATAATTATTTCCATTTTAAACTATTTGACGCACTGTCTTTAAATTTGATATATAGATTTCTTTCGTAGAATAATGATCAGTTACAAAACGGGTTTTGTGAAAACAGACTTCTAAGTGGCGTTGCGGGGGATTAAGGGGCGTAATAGATAAATATATCCGTTTTTAAACTACTTCACCTACCTGCTTGAAAATTGGTAGGTAAGTTTCTTTCCTGGAGTAAATATCCGCTACAAAATGGGTTTTGGGAAAATTGAGCCCCAAGGGGTGTTGCGGGGGGGGGGTTTAAGGGGCGTTATAAATTCCTATTTTTAAGTTATTAGACGTACAGTCTTGAAACTTAGTAAGCAGATTCCTCTCATAGGGTAGAGATACGCTAAAAATGGGTTTCGTGAAAATTGCCCCCAAGTGGCGTTGAGGGGACTTAAGGGGCGTTATAGATAATTATTTCCATTTTTAAACTATTAGACGCACAGTCTTTATATTTGATAAAGAGATTCTTTCATAGAGTAGAGATCAGCTATAAGAAGGTTTTGTGAAAACAGACTCTAAGTGGCGTTGCAGGGGAATAAGTGGCGTAAGAGATAAATATTTTCGTTTTTAAACTATTTGACCTACCTGCTTGAAAATTGGTAGGAATGTTTCTTTCATGGAGTAAATATCCGCTACAAAACGGGTTTGGAGAAAATTGACCCCAAGGGGTGTTGCGGGGGGGTTAAGGGCAGATATAAATAATTATTTCTTTTTTAAACTATTAGACTCACAGTCTTGAAATTTGGTTAGCAGATTCCTCTCATAGGATAGAAATACACTGCAAAATGTGTTTTGTGAAAATCGACCCCTAGGTGGTGTTGCGGGGGTTCAAGGGGCGTTATTGATAATTTTTTGCATTTTTAATTAATTGGACGCACAGTCTTCAAATTTTGCTAAGCAGATTCCTTTCATAGAGTGCAATTCCCCTACAAAATGGGTTTTGTGAAAACAGACCCAGAAGTGGCGTTGCGGGGGCTCAAGTGGCGTTATAGACAATTATCCCCATTTTTAAACTGTTAGACGTACAGTCTTGAAATTTGATAAGCAGATTCCTTTCGTAAAGTAGAGAACCGCTACAAAATGGGTTTCGCGAATATCAACTACTAAGTTTAATTTCGGGAGATTAAGAGGCGTAATCGATAAATATTTCCATTTTTAAACTACTTGATCATCCTGCTTGAAAATTGGTAGGCATGTTCCTTTCATGAAATAGAGTTCCTCTAACAAAGAGTAAAATGAAAATTGACCCCCAAAGATGTTTGCGAGGGGTCAAGAGGAGTTACAGAAAAAAATTCCTGTTTTTAATTGTTAGACCCATATACTTGAAATTTGTTAAGCATGTTTCTTTTGTTGAATAGGGATCCACTAAGAATAAATTTTAAGCAAATCAAGTTCTGGGGGATTGCAGGGGTTACTGGGACGTATTGACAAAAAAAATTACTTTTTTCGAGCTACAAGGACTATAATAATGAAATTTGGTTTGCATTTTTCTTTTGTTGAATTGAAATCCGCTAAGAGCGGTTATTTTGGAAAACGGCTCTCAACGGGATTACGGGGATATTTATAGTAAAACTTTTGCTTTTTTCTGTTAGATTTAGACTTGAAATTTGGCTTGCATGTTCAATTTACGGAGTAGAGATCCACCGAAAATTGGTTTTGCGGGAATCCACTTGGTTTTTGAGTTACGAAAGAGCAAACATCATTCTATGCTTCAATTTTAGAGATTTTTAGAAAATACAAATTAGATGAGTTCTGCCTTTTTTTTTATCAACAGGTGACAGTTACAGGTATAAGTATATTTTTCAATTCAATCGAATTCTTAATGCTAGGACTTAGATATCAATAATTTATACATATATATAAGCAGTAAAAATTTATAAAACATCATGAAATACCCAGCGAAGCGGGCGGG
>BMAO01018672.1:0-41454 GCA_019973975.1 Trichonephila clavata | reverse complement strand
ACAATATTTAGGAACAAGAGAGGCTTTTTTAGTTATGGATTGTGCTAGTTGGCATAAGTCAAAAAATTTAAAGGTACCTAAAAATGTTGAGATTATATATCTACCACCATACTCACCTGAGCTCAATCCAGTTGAGAGGTTTTGGTTATATATAAAACAGAACATTTTGCGCAATAAGATATACGATACAATTGCTCTGCTGAGGGTGCTTTGTGCAAATTTATTACTTCTCTTGCCAGCTCCACAATTAAACAACTCTGCAATGTCTCCTATTTGACTGACCAACAATGAGAATTGGTATTATTATCTATCCGTTTGTTGTGCAGTGGGAATTGGTATTACAATAGATCTCGACCGCATTCAGGTAAATATTGGCTATGGTAAGACACCTATGCAAACCTTTTTTGATAGTATGCATATTGCTTATCAGAAAAATATTGATAGCATTAAACAGGATGCTGATTTTGGTTTTGACTTTGTCAATTCTTCTGTCAGTTAATCACGCCTGTCAGATTAAGTCTAAACTATTACATTTTTCTTGTGTTGTACCATACTGACACTCCTTTAAAATTTGTTCATATTTTTATCTTACTTTGTTTGCCTGTCAGATAAGTCTAAACTATTACAGTTCAGATGAGTTCATTGTCTCTAAACCGTACACCTAAGTAAATTAACTATTTTTCTTGCCAACCAGAGCGATGAAGATTTGGTCTACATCAAAACTCATCTTAGGACGCCAAATAGGGCCATCCAAATGCATATCGATATAGATTGGATTACTATGGTTTGGTGGTATGAAAAAGAACCTGAATATAGAAGCTAAAGCGAAGTTAGATAAGGTTAAATTAGAAGAGATCGACCCTGATGCTTGATCAATCCCGAATTGTAAACTAGTTGAACATATACCACTCTTAATACTTGCTTTTCCGCTAATATTTTCAAAAAATGTACTGCCATTATATATATCAACATAAGCAAATGTGGAAATTTCAGACTTATTCTTACTGCTTAACAAATTAGTGATAAATGAATTGAAATCTACATTAGTGACTTCTATTCCCTGCGCTTGTAGGTTTACATCTCCTGATAAGTTACTAGCCCAATCATGAAAACTTTTTCCTTGAGTTTTGATTTCACCATTTAAGCTTACCTGACCATTTACATTGTCAATTCCTATAACCTTACCAATCTTTTTAGTGTCCAAATTTACAATAGAAAATCTTGTATTCATTGAGTCTGATCTTAAATAACCCTGAAAAAACACTTGCCCGTGTTCTAATACGTAACTTGCCTGCCTGATAGTGATAGTGTTGTTTCTCATTACCGCATCCAAATTAAAATCTTTTAAAACATTCTGCTCGGTTTTAAATTCTGCAGTATTGATTTGCACATTTGCATCAAAGCCTTCTTTATCATCCAAAAAATCAAGCTGCTTTGTTGACCATTGAATTTGATCTATCTCATTTCTTGAATTTCTTTTCGTCTCTACTAAATTTGGTAATGTAATAATTTTTCCATTAAATTTACTGCCCGTAAGGTTAACATCTAATAAAGGTTTGGCGTATTTTTGATCTGCTAATATTTTTGCATTACCGGTAATATCGAAATCTTCTCCAGATAGTTTTATTTTATCTGCAACTAGCTTACCTTTTTCCATTTTCAGCAAAAAATCCAAATTTTTAATTTTCGTATCATTCAATGTAAGGTTATTAACACGGGCCTTTATATTTGTATCATACTGAAAATTTTTCAGCCATTGCATTTTAGGTAAACTGCTAAATAATGAATGATCATATTTATCTGCATCAAGATTATGCATGCTAAATTCACCATCGATCACACTGCGTTTTTTTGTGTGGCTTACTCTAATTGATCCTTGCAAGGATTCCTTATTATTTAGCAGTCTAATGTCTGAGATAGATAATATTCTTGGTGCAAGGTGCAGTTTAGAACTTAGTGTAAATTGATTTTTCTGGTTTTCTTTCATCTTTATAGAAGGGAAAAAACATGAAATGAATGACTCAAAATCATTTCCTTCGACTAATAAATCACCGTTGAATTCAGATAGGACATTATTGTTTGAGATCTCTCCTGATAAGTAAGATATATTATTGATTCCAGGAAATTTAAGAAGCGTATTAACTTTTACTTTGCCATCAGTGGATTTTAGTACAGCACGGAAATTGTCCAATATTTTGTTTTGATATTGAATGTTAGAAGCTTCTATATTAAAATTTAAGCTCAAGTTCTTTGGCACAACTGCTCTAAAGCATTCCAGAAGGTCTTTTATATTTGTTGTTTTTTGTGAATCATTTTGTATGGAATCTAAGTCAATTTTACTGAAGCTAATATTGAGATTAGTGTGATCGCTTTTTCTATCGTTTTGTATTGTACCACTGGCTTGCATGCTTTTGGAATCAATTTTTAAGTCAATTACCGTAAACTCACTTTCGTTAAGACTTATATTGGATGATATCTTGATATTTTCGCTAGGAATAACACAAGAGAGAAAGCTAAGATTAATGATTTTTGCTAAATCACTCACAGAACCGGAACTGTTATTAATTGTTAATGTTAAATTACCCTGGAGTTCTTCTTGATTTCTATTACCTGTAAATAGCAAATTTACAAAATTTGATTCAACACTAATGTGTACATTCCTTTTTGTGATATTAACCTTTCCTGAAAAATCGTAATTATTATCACCTACCTTTACTTTACCAAAAAACTGCTTATTTTTTTTACAGCAACTTCCTTTATGTTAACAATATCAGCGAAATCATTCTTGAAACTTACTTGGCTGTCTTTTATTACTATATCGACTGTGTTACCACTGGCTTTTGTATTTATAATATTAATTAAATTTTCTTTATTGCTTTTCATACCAAACAATGTGATTGATTTTGGTTGCAACGAAAATAAAAACAACGATAGGAACGATGGCCTTATTTCAATTTTTCTTACACTAATTAAATCTGATAACTTTTGCTCTTTATTTTCGTTGTATTGTACATATACATTATAAATAGTGAGCTTTGGAGTAATGAGTGAAACTTCAACTTTCCCTCCAATATGCACTTTAGCATCATACGTTCTCTCCAACTCTTTTATAATATATTTCCTGTAGCCACTCCAATCCTTAAAAGTTGCAGCAATGTGCATGAGAATTAATAGCAGCGAGATTGATAATATGGCGTATATTGAGAGCTTCATAATATGCCTCTTAATTGCAATGGAGTTACTCTATTTCCTACCTTTGTCATCTCAGTGTCTATTTTTGTCATCCCAGCACCCACTCCTGTCATCCCAGTGCGTGACACTGGGATCCAGAAAATTTATTAAGTTGGTTAGCAAAAAAGTAGCTAGTCTTATGTTAAAACACAACATTTTTGATGAGGTTGCATGAGAAGCTGGATCCAAGTAGTCAGACACTGGCTTCCCGGTGGAAATTGCTTTCAAATCACAACACTCATGCAGTTGTATGTGTGACACTGAAATCCAGTGTGACTTAAATAAGGTTTTCCAGATCATACAATCAACAAAATTTCTGGATCCCAGTGTCAAGCACTGGGATGACACCATTTGTTGTACCTTCAGATTACATTTATACATGTTTTCAAACTTCCTCTAAAAGTTAGGTAAAGAGTACCAAAATAAACAACAACACTCAAAGCTATTAAAGTCGTTAAATAAACAATACGAGCCAACATTTTATCAAAAAATAATCCTGCCAACAAAGAATTAAAAATATAAAGGGCTATTGACATGACTACCGTTGCTACAAAAATTTTCATGATATTTAACAATAACGCTTGGCTAACCTTATACATTTTATTTATTGTTAAATAACTAATTAATAGAATAGAATTTATCCAAGTGGAAACAGAAGTAGCAATAGCAATCCCCGTGTGCTGATACTCGTTCATTAACAAAAGGTTTAGCACTATATTAATTCCAAGGCACATTAGTGAGAACATAGTTGGTATTTTCAGATTGCCTTTAGCAAAAAACGTGGGTAGTAATACTTTATTTATAATAAATGCAGGTAAAGAAAGAGAAAATGCTATTAACGTGGGAGCAGTTTGCTGCACTGCATAATGATCAAACCGGCCGTAAGAAAAAAGCGTAAGTAAAATTATGTCGGGAATAATGATAAAGGCAGCAGTTGTTGGCATAATTAACATTAATCCTATGTTGAGAGCCTTGCTTTGTATTTTGACTATATTTTCAGTATTATTCACCTGTTTTGAAATTAAAGGAAGAAGCACTGTACCAATTGCAGTACCGATTATTCCCTGCGGTAGTTGATTTAGTCTATCGGCATAATATATATAGGACACCGCATTTGGTATAAAACTCGCCATGATTGTGTCAATCCATACACTTATTTGTATTACACAATTATTGATAATTGCAGGTATCACACGCTTAAAAAACAACCTTACTTCATTGCTTAATTCAAGACTAAAAGAAAAAGCTGCCTTTAACTTGTATGCACTAAACAGTATCAGAAGTAACTGTAAAATCCCTCCTATCAGCACAGCTATAGAAAGGTTGTGCGCTGAGGTTTTTATATAAGGCACAAATAAACTGATGATTACACAGAGATTCAAAACGATTGGTGCAATAGCTGTTGAAGCAAAATGCTGCTTTACTTGGAGCATTCCACCAATAAGTGATGCAATTGACACAAAAATTATGTAGGGCATCATAATTCTTGATAAAGTAACAGTAAGGGTAAACTTACTTTGGTCAAATCCAGGAGCAAAAATTTGAATCATATAAGGAGAGAAAGTTTGCATAATAAGGCAAAAAATTACTAAGATAATAAACGTAATGGATATTACACTACTTGCAAAATTAAATGCCTTTTTATCATCGTGTGATTCTGTTGAATATAACGGTATAAAGGACGTGGTAAATGCTCCTTCTGCAAAAAATGCTCGAAATAGATTGGCAAAGCGAAACGAAGAAAAAAATATGTCTGCAAGAGAGTTTGCGCCAATAACCGTAGCAATTAATACATCCCTTATTAACCCTGAGATCCTTGAAATAGCCGTAAAAAAACTAAATGTGAAAATACTTTTAAACATACCACTACTTCATTAGTATCAATACAATTAACTATAATAGTAAAAGTATCAATGAAAATATTTATTGGCTAAACTTAAAACCCTCTGCAAAAGGAGAGTTAAATAATCAATTGACTATTTGCGCTCGTATGTTAGATATTTTATATCTTGGCGGGCGTAGCTCAGTTGGTAGAGCGTCAGTTTGTGGTACTGAATGTCGCCAGTTCGATCCTGGTCGCTCGCCCCACTAAAATTTTCTGCTTGACGGAGATATGAACAAATGGTAATATATATCAATTAATTATGGAGGTTATATGGATAAAAAAGATTTAATGCTTTTAGGTCTAGCATCAGTAACAGGTGCACTCACAGGTTTAGGATTAAGTTTCACAGCTTTGTCACCTTTGGTTATAGGTGGAATTGTTGCTGCCGTTCCTGTAGTATTATTCGCTGCATTTATGACATACTGTAAAGTATTAAAGAATTCTCCACAAAATCTTTCCGTGATGGCCGCTTTCGCTGCAAGCGCTGCTGCAATTGGAGTTGGCCTTGCTGCAGCCGCAACTGCTATTTTTCCTGGTGCAATGCTTGGAATGGGCTCTGCAGCTTTAGCAGGTGCAACAATAGGAGTCATAGCGCCGATTGCAGCGCTTCTTACAATGGAATATATTATAGAACCAATAGCTAAAAAAGTGAATGAATATATTATATCACCTATAGTTGAGTGTTTTTCTTCAAAAGGGAAGGGGTACGAATCACTTTAAACCCGTACGCGTCAAGTTAAGGCCCAACCATTTAAAGTGGGTATCTTGTTTGTTACATTTATTTTTTGGGAAATTTTGATCTAAAATATGCTACTTTCCCTTAACTTGACGCGTATGCTTTTTTGAACATTCCCTAACCTCAATTTACATTAAAATACTTTTATTAGTATCTTTTTCTTGTGACTCAGCAATACGTTTAGCCCAATCCAGTGGCCTTTTATTTCTGTTACCTAATGCAATTCTATTGCGATCATAACTATCAGTGTGTTCCGTTAAAGTATCTTTTCTTTCTTCTTCTATTGCTCCGACTTTCAATTGTGCTGCATCTTTTTCTAGCAATTTATATAGTTCGCTATTTTTGTCTATAGTCAGATTAGTATTATCATTTTCTTGTTCTGCCACTTTTCTTTCTAATAACTTAAGTACAGGATCATATTGTTTACCTTCTTTTATTTTTTCCAACATACTGTCTAAGAATAAATCTTTAGTTTTAGTAGCCTGTTGTGAAGGTTCTTTCAAACCTTTATTCAATTTTTCCAATGTATCTTCTTTTTTTGATTCAATGGTTTCTAATCTCTTCCCTAGTTGTTCAGGACTTACCTGAAAATTATAGTGGCTAGTATAAGTTGGAGATGAGTAGCCTGAATCGTTTATTTTTGTCTCCGCTGCATTTTCTTTTAGCAATCCAGTTGCTAATAAATGTTCTTTAGTTTGTTCTTCTTGATCTACCGGTTTTAGCGGGAATTTCTGAGTTTCTTTATCCAACTTACTGGTAAATTCCGTAAGTAGAGTATCATCTCTTTGTCCAACATTCATTAGGCTTGCTTTTAACTGTCCAGAATTCACTTGAGGTTGTTTATGATTAGCGTGAGTTGGAGATGAATAGCCCGAGTCACTTTTGCTATTGGGTTTTGGAACAGAAAATAACTGTTCTCTTTCTTTCCACTCAGCACCACTAGCACTTTGGTTATCACTGTTATACATATCTGGATCTGGAGAAGGTGAATAAGGAATTCTGTCCTTTAATGTCTCTAACGGTGATGGGTTATTTTTTCTACTTCCTGCAATTGATGCTTTTCTATCATCAACATCAATGTGCCGTAAGTTGTTTTTCTTGAAATTTCTGATGTCTTGTAATAGATCGCCTTTGCTATTTCCTTCTTGTTGCTGGGTTTTAGGTTGTTGCTGATCATTAGGTATTTGCTCACTTCTATCTGGTTTTCGGCTTCCAGGTACAGCATGTCCAAATGTAGGATTGTCATACCGTTCATCTCTTTGCCTATTATCTTGATTGTGGCTTACAGACTTGGTGAAAGTAGAACCATCTGAAGGATCAGAAGTTGCACCTTTTTGCTGATTATTAGGTGTTGGATTATTCTGTTTATCTATTTGCCCACTATCTTGGCTCACAGGCTTGGCAGAGGCATTCCTCCCTTGCTCATTGACAACATTTTCTTTAGGTGGAAGTGAACTAATTCTAAGTGGTGGCAGCGGAGGGGTCTGAGACCCAATTTCTCGATTCATATGAGTAGCTTGGTGTTTTTGAACAGGTTTTTTGACCTCTTGCTCAATATCTCTACTGTTACTTTTTATTGCGATTTCAGATGATTTGTTAAGGACTTGATTGTCTTTTCCATCATGTTCCACCTCATTCACTTTTCCTTTTTCCCTGAATTTTATTTCATGCAGGAATAAACCACCTATTTTTACATCTTTATTCATTTTTAACTCATCTTTTAAATCTTTTTCAGTAATATTACCTTCAATAAATTCTACACCGTCAGCTTTAATATTAATTTTGATCTTGTATTCTTCCCCTTTCTCACCATACCACTTCAAAGTCATCTCGTATGAACCATCAGTTACGACATAATGTCTTATTTTTTTCCCTCCTTCCTCGGCAACAAAACCATGCATTCCGCTCTTTCCATCACTATGCAACGTTGAAAATCCCGAAATTCCATTCTTCTGACAAAAATCACTGTTTAAAAATTCGCTGATTTTGAACTCTTTCTTATTATCCTCCAGTGTAATACTGGCATGATTACCGTATATTGAAACTTTTTTATCTTTAACATCATCATTAATGTTATTAGCATTAGTAATATATTTATTCAATTCTTCTTTAGCTTTATCTTCAAGCTCTTGTCTAGCTGTCTTGTCGCATTCCTGAAGAATAACTTCATAAGCTTTATTTTTGTTTTCATCTTCGTCCCAATTCCAGTCGACGTGTTCTGTTAAAAACTTTACTGTGTTAAAATCAACTCTAGCATTATAAATTGGGTCGTCTTCCTTTTTTATTTCATCAAATAAAGTAGAAAACCCTTGAATGAACTTTTGATACTGTTGCATATTTTGAGTATACATATTTCCCCTCACTAATAACCCTCTGCCTTTAGTTCTAGCTAATACTAGCTAATATAATTATCACGAGCATTGGTTGAATTTTTATTAAGGAAGGTTGTGTTGTTACTCAGATGGCAACTTTTAGTTGGCGCCTAATTTTAAATATCTGTTGCTCATAGTAAACACTTCTGGATCTTTAGAAGTTAGCTTGAGTATAGCGAGTATGTTGATAAATAACAAAGCAGCAATCGAGATATCAGCGACATCCCATAGTAACCGGACTTTACCCACCGCACCAAGCGGAATGATCACGGTAAAAATTACAATCCAGATTTTAGTGTATTTATTATCCATAGACACATAGCGTATTGTCTGTTTTGAGCAAAAAAACCAAGTAAAAATAGTAGTAAAAGCAAAACAAAACATTATGGCCATAATTAAATAGTCAATATAAGGCCAATTCATTGCCTTTCTAAAAGCAAATATGCACATGTTAGTGCTCTCTAAATCAGTGACCCAAGAATCTGTGACAAGCAGTACCATTGTTGTAATAAACACTATAAACGCAACTATAAAAGGCGATATTATCGTAATTAGACTCTGCTCAATAATAAATTTATTATTATTTTTCTTAGGAACAATTGAAGAGTGCACGATTCCTTCAAGGCCAAGCCCTATATCTGTTGCAAAAATACCTCGCAAAGTTCCGACTTGAATAATAGTCAACATTTCTAAAATCAAACCTAGAGATAAACCAGAGTTAAAGCTACTAGTTGTAAAAAAACTGCTTGTTATTAGTTTTAGAGAAGGAAGAATATTTTCACTAAACTTAAATAGTATGATACCGCAAAGTGTGAGGTAACTTACCGTCATTATCGGTATCATAGCCGATATAAAAATTTTAATTTTTTTTAAGCTGAGAACTGCAACAACAAAAAATATTATGGCCATTACAATGCCACCAATAACTACAGGCACATCTATCATGTTAAGTGGTATTGATAGAGAATTTACCTGAACAAGGTTACCAACTGTTATTGAAACCATCATCATAACAACCAGAAACACAATTGTAGCTTTTCTAGAATTAAATGCATCAGCCATGTAGGCTACAGGGCCACCTATAAACCGTCCGTTCTTTTCCTTTCTGGTTTTTATACTTAGATAACAAGTGACATATTTTATCACAGAAGTGATAACAATAATTATTGCCATCCATAAAATAGAGCCCGGTCCTCCGGTTTTTAGAGCAACAGCAGTTCCTGAAATGTTTCCTACTCCTAAATTTCCCCCTAAGATTGTAAACAGGGCGGCTATAGAAGAAAATTTATTTTCTCCTTTTTTAGCTCCAATGAGTGAAAGGGCGTATGGTAATCTAAATATCTGTAACCATTTTAGTTTAACCGATAGGTAAACACCAGCAACTAGCATGAGTAATATTGTTGGCAGTAATAAAACAAACTTTACTGTATCCATCTGTAAAAGTGAGATTTTTATTTAAGTATACAACAAAAATTGAAAATACCTAACCTATTTTCTATTAGAGTTCGTATGACTTCGTTCCTGTCATCCTAGCGCTCCTTTCTGCCATCCTAGCGCTCCTTTCTTGTCATCCCAGTGCGTGACACTGGGATCTAAATTTTTTATGCGAAACCATTATGTTTATATACTTGTAGGCCCAAGTTCCTCACATAGTGAACAAAAAAGTAAATGAGATTCCAGTGTCACGCACTGGAATGACACCTACCCCATGAGAACTCTATTTTTCATACCACTCATTTATAAGTTTGTTGATATCAGAATCTATAAAATCCTTTAGTGGTTGTCTGGTTTTTATCTCAACATTTTTAGGGATGCACCTATCTTTACATATCGCATAATTTATATGGAAGTTAAGGTCAATATACCCTTGATTTAAAAATATATTCATCTTAAAGGGAAATAATACCATATCCTCATATACGTTACTTACAAACGTCTCTCTCCCTACTTTATCTTTATGTTCCTTTGGAATAGGCCAGTGAATATTTATATCTGATGCATTACCTTTGTAACTAATAGACGTGGGAAGGCCAAAATCTCCAGGATCTTTATAATATATGTGCCAGCCTGGTTCTACTGTAACCTTTATTGCACCTTTAAGAGTGAGGCTTGCTTCATTTATCTCGCCAATAAGTAAATCAAATTTTGCAATTTCCTCGTCAGCATATAGTTGGGTGCAAGAGAAAAATAAAAACAATATTAAATATATATGTATTTTCATTAAGGCAAATTTCTCCTTTTATAGAGAAAGTGATTTAGATTTTAAGTGTTATATTTAATAGCATTATATAGATTATTTATTAATATAGCATTATGCTAGTATAAATACACCAGGGGTTATAGCTTTCTTATACTACCTTTTTGTTATTAGACAATTGCAGTATAAAGAAGCAAAAAGGATACAAACAGTAGTGTCTTTCTATACAAAGCCACTACACGTATCACCTTTAACACACAGTAAAATATGATTTTTAAGAATTAAAGAGACATAGGTGCCGTGGAGCAATTGCTCCACGGTTTCACTCTACTCAGAATCCACCCATGCCACCCATTTCTCCTGCACCCATAGGAGATGAAGCATTTTCTTTGCTTGGTACATCAACTATCATAGATTCAGTAGTAATCAGCACACTCGCAACAGATATTGCTGTTTCAAAAGCAATACGCACCACTTTTGCTGGATCAATCACACCAGCTGTAAATGCATTAGCGTAATTCATAGCCTCAACGTTGTATATAAGCTCTTTATCATTCTGCTTAATCAAATAGTCAATGATAACAGCAGATTCAAGACCAGCATTTTTAACTAACCTTCTAATTGGAGCACTGAGAACTTTCTTGATAATGTTTATGCCTATTTGCTCTTCGTCATTTGCACCTTTTAATTTGTCGAGAACAGATGAAGCATAAAGAAGTGCAACTCCACCACCTGGAACTATGCCTTCTTCAATTGCAGCTCTTGTTGCATGCAGCGCATCTTCAACTCTATCTCTACGTTCTTTAACTTCCACTTCAGTTGCTCCACCAACTTTTAGCACAGCAACACCACCTGATAATTTCGCTAAACGTTCTCTTAGCTTTTCTTTATCATAATCAGAAGTTGAAGTTTCAATTTGAGATTTGATCTGCTCGATTCTAGCTTTCACACTGTCAGAATCGCTATTTTCGCTGACAACTGTGGTATTATCTTTAGTAATTTTAACATTTTTAGCAGTACCAAGATCATCAAGTGTCAGATCTTCCATCTTGATTCCAAGTTCATCTTTTATGACGTACTTAGCACCAGTCAAAGTTGCTATATCTTCGAGCATTTCCTTTCTTCTGTCACCAAAACCTGGAGCTTTTACTGCAGCAACTTTTAAACCACCACGCAATTTATTGATAACTAAAGTGCTTAATGCTTCACCTTCGATATCCTCTGCAATAATAACTAAAGGTTTACCAGATTTAACAACAGCTTCAAGAATAGGAAGTAAAGGTTGAATAATATTTAATTTTTTCTCTGTAATTAATAGATAAGGATTATCAAGCTCCACGATCATTTTTTCATTATTTGTAATAAAATACGGAGAAAGATAACCGCGATCAAATTGCATGCCAGTAGTCAGCTCAACTTCTAACTCTTTTGAACCTTTACTTTCTTCAACAGTGATTACACCCTCTTTTCCAACTTTTTTTACGGAATCAGCAATACTGTTACCTATATCCTTATCACCATTTGCAGAGATTATCGCAACTTGCGCTACTTCATCCATTTTCTCTAGAGAAATTGTACGAGACATTGACGTAATTTCCTTTAATATTACATCTTTCGCCTTCTGTATTCCGTTTTTAATACCAACACGATCGTTTCCAGCAGCAATTGATTTTGAAGCTTCCATTATCATGTTGCTAGTTAGTATTGAGCACGTTGTTGTACCATCACCAACTTTGTCGTTACATTGAGAACAACTTTGGGCAAAGATGCTTGCTATTGCAGCATTTAGTGGTTTTTCAGGCTTGATACCCTTCATCACCTTATAACCATCTTTTGTAATTTCTGGTGCTCCATAGGGCTTATTAATCCCTACTGTTTTTCCCCTAGGTCCCGCAGTTATTGCTACCGTTGAATCCACTATTGCTGCGACTTCACGAAAGGCTTCTTGCAACTGCTCACCTGATACTACTACATTAGTCATTTTTATCACCTCTTGTTAATAAAAAATTTAGAAAACTATAATAAAAACATTTACAATGCGCCATGTTGCGCTTTGTTTCAATTTAGTAAAATAAAGACTGCTATTTAATGACAGCAAGTATATCGGACTCTTTCATCACGATAAGCTTTTCATCATTATGTTCTATTTCTGTACCAGCCCATTGACGATAGAACACTTTATCACCAGCTTTCACAGTTAAAGCTACGCGTTCGCCATTTGAGTTGCGTGAACCTTCACCAGTTGCTACAATTTCACCTTTAGTAGGTTTCTTTTCAGCACTTGATGGAAGCACAATTCCACCTTGCTTTTCTTCGCTAATAGGCTTGATCAGCACGCTATCATCTAATACATTTAAACTTATACTTGACATTTGTTTTTCCTCATCAACAAATTAACTTATAAGTTTATATATATATACTCGTAAGTTAGATTTCAAGGGCTGGAGCTTGTAAAATATGCACGCCATTATAAAATATGCACGCCAAAAGCAGTTTCTAAAAGAGCCTAATGTTATATAATAAAATTTAGATTTATTTATAGAGATTTCATGAGTTATATACCATTCTTAAGTCGTGGTGTGATAGTGCTATATGGGCCTGACACTAGAGATTTTCTGCAGGGCATTATAACCAATGATATTAATAAGCTGGATAGCCAAAAAGCTATTTACTCTTTATTGCTTAGCCCTCAGGGAAAATACCTATATGATTTTTTTCTTATTGAATATGGTAGATATATTTTCTTAGAGTGCGAAAATGTGCACTTACAGCAAATAATCGAGAAACTGGATTTGCTTAAAACTTACTTGAGAGTGAAGATTAAAGACGTTAGCGCACTATATAAGGTTGGA
Organism: Trichonephila clavata; assembly: GCA_019973975.1. Taxonomy (NCBI): domain Eukaryota; kingdom Metazoa; phylum Arthropoda; class Arachnida; order Araneae; family Nephilidae; genus Trichonephila; species Trichonephila clavata. The sequence continues at coordinate 28,181 of BMAO01018672.1, read as the reverse complement.
GTTTTGTTTAATACTAAGTTGGCGGAGTGTAGTGGTAAGTCACAAGTTATTTTTCAAGATCCAAGGCACAAGCTGCTAGGAATGAGGATCATACATAAAGATGAAATAAAAGAGCCGGTTGGGGATTTTACTCAGTATGAAAAAGTTAGAATTCAAAATCTCGTTCCAGATGGAGCGAAAGATATGGTGCAGAATTCGTCGTTTCCGCTGCAATTTTTAATCGATAAGGTAAACGGTATAAGCTTTAATAAGGGGTGTTATATAGGTCAGGAAGTTGTAAATCGAATGAGCAGACAAGAAATATTCAGAAGAAAACTTTACCTTGTTGAGGGGGATAACGCACTTCCAGATATTGGCACTAAAGTGACAAATGAAAATAATGAGGAAATAGGGGAACTGCGCTCTAGTGTAGACAACATTGGACTTGCATTGCTTAATACTCAAAAAAGTCATGCAAATTTATATGTCGATGGGGTTAAGTGCGTTAAGACGTTGTATAATTAAAGTCTTAAGGTAGCGCATATAGAAACGAAAAACTTATTTTATGGCCTAGCGTCACGCACTAGAATGACATCATTTACGATGTAACATTTATCACTTTTGCAGATACAATTTACATGCTATAATTGAGTCTTCATAGATGGTAAATTGGAGTGCAAAGAAGTAAAATTAAAGTAGAAATAAAAAGATTATCACACGGAGAAGACTTGTCTCTTCCATGTTATGCAACTACGCAGAGTGCTGGCATGGATCTTTATGCTGCATTGAATGATTCTGCTGTTTTAAATCCACTTGAAAGATTACTTGTTCCAACTGGAATTGTGATTGCAATACCAAACGGTTTTGAGGGGCAAATCCGTCCACGTTCTGGTCTTGCTGTAAAATATGGAATCACTGTCTTAAATTCTCCGGGCACTATAGATTCTGATTATCGAGGTGAGGTGAAGATTTGCCTAATTAATCTAAGTAATCAGTCGTATGAGATAAAAAGAGGAGATAGAATCGCACAAATCCTTATTTCTCCTGTATCTCAGGTAATTTGGGATGACAGAGAAGAATTCTGCACAGAAGAAACCGATCGCAATGCAGGGGGCTTTGGCTCAAGTGGCAGGTAATTTGCGAAAAAGCTTGACTATGATAGTTTTTTTATACACAATTTAACATATTAATATTTTATTAAATGAGGTCGTTATGCTAGTTTTTAAAAATCATCGTGGTCAGCTCCACAAAACAAACACTGCACTTATTGCACTTACTACTCTGTATGTCATAGGTGCAGCAGTAGCACTTTCATCACCATATTGGGTGTCTTCAACTTGCACGCTTGCTCCACTTGCAGCTTTTGCAGCTACACCACTTGGAATCGGTGTATTAGCATTTGTTGCTGTTGCACTACGCTATCAGCAAAAATAACGAAATATCTGAGTTGAAAGCTCCGAAGATTGTTGTTAATGGTGAAGCAAAATTGCTAGTAACAAAAGAGGTGTATGAGGAAATGAAAAAGGATAACCAAGTTAAAGACAATGCGGAAGAGGATAAATGGTATATAGACTTCAGCTTAAAAGGCGAGAATTACCGTATTGCTGTTGATGGTCAGTTTGATAATGACGAGACGATAGGCAATACTTTATTATTAAGCATAAATTCACTGGAAGTGAAAAACAAAGAAGGTAAGTTCGAGGCAATTGAAGAAGAGTGGGATAAAACATTAGGTTTAGACAAAGATGGTGCTAAAGAGGTTAACACTTATTTAGGCTCACTTATTGTTGAACAAGCTGCTAAAGGAAAAGGAAAAGACTAGACAGCTAAGTATAAAAGAGGTAGATTAAGTCTGCCTCTTTATTTTTTAGTGTCAGTTACTTAAATTTATTATGGAAATTGCCTTAACTTTTATATAGTTGTGAGAAGCTGCTAAGGATTTTTATTTAATTTAACTGCATCTTTTGCCTTATCCAATAACCCATTAATAAAACCAATTTCGCTTGGTTTATCAAGTAAATCAGATGCAATGTTAGTATATTCATTAATGACAACTGGAACTGGCGTATCACAATTAGCTAACTCACATATTGCAACACGCAAGATAGATAAGCTTATAAGATTTAAACGTGAGAGGGACCAGCTTGGATGTAAATAAGACTCTATTATTTCATCATATTCTTCACTGCTTTTTATAACCTTATATAACAAGTTTTCTAAGAACTGATGTTCAAATTCTTCACATTCAAATATATCTTTCAACTTACTTATGTAGTTCTTAAGCTCACAATTTTCCAGTTTAAAAGTGCTTTTGTTGTAACCTACGAAAATATTTGAATAAGCAATTTGTACAGCAAGAAATCTTGCCGTACTTCTTTTTATGCGCCACTTTTTATCTACTGGTTTTTCCTCCATTATTTTAATTTATTGTGTAAATCTATCATATGCAAAACAGTTGAGGCTGCATGGCCACCAACGTTCTTTTTGTTTTTGTCAGCTCTAACTAGTGCTTTATCTTTGCTGTCAGCGGTAATTACGCCCATACCAAGGGGTATTGCATAATGCATAATAACTTCATTTAAGCCTTCGATTACTCCTTTACAAACGTATTTATAATGATCAGTTTCACCGCGAATCACGCACCCAAGAGCTAAATAACCGTTATAATTAGCATTCTTGCTTTTTACTGCAAAGAGAATTGTAGCTGGTATCTCAAATGCACCAGGAACTTCAATTATGTCATAGCTTGCATGACTTTCTTTTAATCTATCGATTGCACCTTCAAGCAAAAGGTTCGCTATTTCAGTGTGGTAAATTGAATTAACTATTAGTATTTTCGACATTCATCCCCACTTTTCTTGTTAAAAGCAACTTTATTAATGATTGTTGAATTAGAGTTATAATATTACTAAATATCCAATATATTACCAGGCCGGCAGGAAAAGAAGAAAAAATAAAGACAGAAATGTAAGGTAAAAACTTCATAACATTTACTTGAATATCGTCTTTATTGGTTTGATCTTTCTCACTTAGCTTCTGCTGGATTATCATAGTAATACCAAAAACTATAGGCAAAATGCCTATAGAAATAGGAAAGTTATAATTAAACAACCCAAATAATGTAAAGATGTTCGTTGGGTCAGGAGCTGAAAGATCCTTAATCCATAAAAAAAAAGGAGCATGCCTCATCTCTATAGTAACAAATAATACTTTATATAGAGCAAAAAATACCGGTATTTGTATTAGCATGGGAAAAATGCTCGACATTGGGTTTACATTGTTTCTCTTGAATAACGCAATTGTCTCTTTGTGCTGCTTTAAGCTGTCATTTTTATACAACTCTTTTATACGAGTTAATTCAGGCTGCAGGCTTTTCACCTTGAACATCGAAATATATGATCTATTAGATAAGGGAAGCATCAAAAGTTTGATTACTAAAGTCAGCAATAATATTGCTAAGCCAAAATTTTTTAAAACGAAGTTAAAATATTCAAGCAGTAAAAACACTGGCTTGGTTATAAAATAAAGAACACCAAAATCTACAGCTTTATCAAACAAAGGTATATTGAGAGTATCCTTATAAGAATCCAGTAAATTCAATTTTTTTGCTCCAGCAAAAAAATAACTCACATTAGAAACACTTGCGCCAGGAAGTATGCTCTTGTAAGGTTTGACAAAATCTACTTGGAATTTATCAGTATTATTAACGTTCGTGTGTTTAATGCTTACATTTATTTTATCGGATTTCTCAGGTATGATGGCTGTAAGCCAGTATTTATCAGCAAAACCAAACCAATTTTTTTCACTCGTGCTTGCTTTTATTAAATGTTTTTTGGAAATATCCTTATATGTCCACTCCTCTAGTTTATTATCAAATACACCCAGTACTCCTTCATGGGATATCCAATAAGATTCGTTGATATTGTCACGTTTACGGTTAATTCTACCATAAGGAACCAAAACTACATTATCTTTTGTATTGTTTTCAATAATTTGCTCAACTTTAAACATGTAGTTATCGTCAAGGCTAATTTTCATTCTAAATAAAATGCCATTTTCATTATTCCAAAATAAATTGACCTCTTTTTGATTGAGTTTATCTGCTTGCCAGACTGTTTTAGAATCTGGAACTTTAATCTTTTCATTCGGATCGAGCCACCCAAATTCTGCGAAATATATATCTTTTGATTCTGCAGGTGACAGTAACACCACTTGTGGAGAAGAAGAACTCGGTTCTAAGTGGTAGTTAGTTAAGATTAAGTCATCAAACCTTGCACCTTTCAAAGAAATTGATCCTTTAATCATCTTATTGGTTAAACTAACCCTCTGTTCTCGAGTAGAATTAATAATTTCAGAACGATTTTGGTGTATTATAGGAGCAAGGTCGTTAAAAGATTCGATATGTTCAATCAATGGCTGATTTTGGTTTGCACTAAAAAAATTATCATAAATAATACGCCAAGATACCATGATCAACATGGAAAGGATAGCTGCTAAAATTAAACTTTTTGCTTCTGACATGAAATTAAATCAAACATATCTTCTTAAAGTGTATACTAAATATTGTACTAAAACAATGAAATTTACTTATTTTTAATAATAACTTTTAACGCTGATCTTTAAAATTTATTTTAATAGCTTCAAATTTTAACAATATGAACGCGGTGAAAAATCTAGTTATTTGGTTGCTAATAATAGCCACTACTGCAATGCTTATTGATTCACAAAGGGACAAACTAAGCGACAGATTTCTCAGTACTTTTTTACCATATAAAGGAAGAATTCAAAATAGTGGTCAGAATAATGGAAGTATCGAATTTACGAAATCATACGATGGACACTTTTATATTCAGGCTCAAGTCAATGATCGCAATATAACGTTTTTGCTTGATACCGGAGCAACCGATATTGTTCTATCACAAAAAGACGCATTACATGCTGGTATTAACTTACAAAATGTTCAGGATTTTAAAATATATGAAACTGCGAAAGGTCAAATAAAAGCTGGAGTGGTTCAAATACCTCAAGTTAAAATAGGAAATTTTTTGATTAATGATGTACAGGCAAGCGTTAACACTCATTCTATGTCTCATTCACTGCTTGGAATGAGCTTTTTAAGGTATTTTCATTTCACTATAAGAGATAATAAGTTGATATTATACCGCGACTAAACACTTCTACAATCTAAAGCTCTGTAGGTTAATATAGGAGCAGAAATAAATATTGCAGAACAAGTGCCAATCAAAATACCAAAAAAAATGATCAAGCTGAAGTCTTTCACTGCATCTGTGCAGATTAATGCCAAAGGAAGAGCAGCAAGAAGGGTTGTACCCGAGGTTAATATAGTGCGAAATAATGTAGCGTTGATACTTGCATCTACTACCTCACTCATCCGCCCACTTTTACCACTCTTGCGATATTCTCGAATTCGATCGTATATAATTACTGAGTTATTGATTGAATAACCAATGACAGTGAGAAGGGCTGCAACTGATGAAATATTAAACTCAATGCCAGTTAGGCTAATAAAACCAACAGTTAAAATCACGTCATGAATCAGTGCTGTTATTCCACTGAATCCACATTGCCAATTAAATCTAAACCAAACGTAAAAAAATATTCCAACAATTGCGATCAACATGGATAACATTCCTTCAAATATTTGTGTTGAGCTTATTTGTGGGCCAACATAGTCTATTTTACGATAGCTTATTGAGCTCCCCAGCTTTTCTTCTAGTATGCTTTTTATCTTTTTGATTTTATTTTCGTCTCCCTCATCTTTAAAACGCATGACTAAATTATCACCCGCTTTTGAACTCTGCACTGTAAAACCATTTTCTTTTAATGCATCGAGAATAGAGTGATTCTCATCTGAAGATTTTATCTCTATCAAAATTCCGCCTGCAAAGTCTATGCCTAAGTTCACTCCACGCAGCACAACAATGAGCATTGAAAAGATGATAAGAATAATGCTAACGAGTGCAGTCAAATCCCTATATTTACTAAACTTGATATTGAGGTTATCTGGAATGAGTCTAAGTGCCATGCTATTTACTTAAACTTGAATTTTATATACTTTTCAAAAAATTCACTAGTTTATTTTGTGGTTGGACTTCTCTGTCATCCAAGTAGCTGACACTGGTTCGTTCTATAATGGTGTCATCCCAGTGCTCGACACTGGGATCCAGAAAAATTGATTGTGCACTGAATTGGTGAGTGTAAAATTCTACGTCATACCGCCGCAGTATCTCTTAGCCGCTAACAACCAGCGGGATGACAATTGTCAGGCCAGCGCCTCTATAGACCTGCTGCGAATCAAGCGATAAAAAAAGGGAAGGAGGGTGAATAAAATCAAGGTTAACTAAAAGGCGTGCTTAAGATTTACAATACCAGCAATAATATTGAACCTCAGGTTATATTTTTTCTGAAAATTGCGATAAACATTCGACATAATTTTAAATATCTTTATCTCTCGGATCTTATTTTCTACTCTCATTCTAAATGATGCTAATCTTCTATTATGCTCTTTCTGCTCTTGAGTTAATGGCTTTTTACGATACTTTTTATATGGAATTATAACATTGCTTTGCAATTTTTGCCAACCTTGATATCCAGAATCGGCATGTTTTATGCTATCAAGTGGTAAATATTTTTCTTGTTTCCTTATGCGAAAATCACTAATTCTACCACGGTATGACTTTGACACTGATAAAATTCTTCCTCCTTCTTCGATAATAATCTCAGTTTTCATAGTGTTGGTTCTTTTTTTTCCTGAATATGATTTCTTCCGTTTTTTACTATCTTCTGGTCTCTGTATTTGCTGTTCTGTAACATCAGCCAAAATCTTCAGTGTTTTTTCTGGCGTCATACTTCTATCTTTTGTGATAGTAACTTTTTTGGCAAGTAATGGCTCTATTTTCTTCAGTAACCTACACACATTTGCGTTGTGCACATTGAACAGGCACCCTAAAAATCTGTGTGTTATGTAAGTGCGATAGTACAAAATTACGCAAAATAACTTATCTTCCAGAGTTGGTAGTTGTGATCTTCTACCATGGCACTTTTTTTGTTTTTCAAGTTTTTCCCACTCAGACCTCACTTTTTCCACCACCTTTTCGAACTCCTCTACAGTTAAACCTGTTATATTACGAAAGTTTCTTGGATGTTTCTTTATGTTATAGTAACTAAAGCTCATTTTTTTACCTTACTCAATCTGCTTATTCTTCTTTTACCTCTCTCACATCATTTTGTCATCACCTTTTGCAGCAGGTCTTATGATGTCATCCCAGTGCCCAGACACTGGGATCCAGGTTTTTTAGAGCTATCATAGGATGAAAAGAGGAGGGCTGCTTGGATGACAAACGGTTGTGAACGGAGATGTATACAAAAAATTCAACCGTCAATAGCAATTCAAAAAGAAAAATTACTCTATTTATACCTGAAGACACATTCTATTGACAACGTTCAAATAAATATCAATAATGCAAAAAAGAAATTTAGGGACGCATATGAACTCAACCACCATTAATTGCATATTATTCGTTGTAATCACCTATTTGTTAACATGTATTATAGCTTGGAGCTCACCTTCGCTGTAATAGTTTAGACTTGATCTGACAGGCAAACAAAGTAAGATAAAAATATGAACAAATTTTAAAGGAGTGTCAGATATGAGTACAACACAAGAAAAAATACTAAAACCAAAGTTGGGATTGCTAGAACTTGCAAAGCAATTAGGAAATGTATCACAGGCGTGTAAGGTAATGGGATATTCAAGGGATACATTTTACCGCTTCAAAGAACTGTATGAAACAGGAGGAGAAGAGGCTTTACAAGAGATAAGCAAAAGCAAGCCATTATATGCAAATAGAGTATCGGAGGATATAGAAAAAGCAGTAATTGAAATAGCAATAGAATTTCCAGCGTATGGACAAGAAAGAGCAGCAAACGAACTGAAAAAGAGAGGAATTCTCATCTCTGCAAGTGGAATAAGATCAGTGTGGCAAAGAAACGATCTTGAGAATTTCAAAAAGAGGTTAAAGGCATTAGAAGCAAAAGTAGCTCAAGATGGCATTATCTTAACAGAAGAGCAGATAACAGCTCTAGAGAAGGCTAAGGAAGAAAAAGAGGCCCATGGAGAAATTGAAACAGAACATCCAGGATACTTGGGTAGCCAAGATAGCTATTATGTGGGTAATATCAAAGGTATTGGACGAATTTACCAACAAACCTTTGATGATACCTACTCTAGAGTTGCTTTTGCTAACAGAAAGGACTGCTATTACAGCTGCAGACCTTCTCAATGATAGGGTGATACCGTCTTTTGATGAACAGAAAGTATCATTGCTACGCATTTTGACGGATCGTGGTACAGAGTACTGTGGCAGACCTGAAAATCACGCTTACCAGCTGTATTTGGGGGTAGAAAATATTGATCATTCTCGAACCAAAGCTCGTTCTCCACAAACTAATGGCATATGTGAAAGGTTCCACAGAACTATGCAAGATGAATGCTACAATATTATCTTCAGAAAGAAAATTTACACCTCTTTGGCAGAACTTCAGCTAGATGTAGACCATTGGGTGCATTCTTACAATAGATCTCGACCGCATTCAGGTAAATATTGCTATGGTAAGACACCTATGCAAACCTTTTTTGATAGTATGCATATTGCTTATCAGAAAAATATTGATAGCATTAAACAGGATGCTGATTTTGGTTTTGACTTTGTCAATTCTTCTGTCAGTTAATTCACGCCTGTCAGATTAAGTCTAAACTATTACAATCTAAAAGATTTTTACTTTATATTTATTGAATTGCCAAAATTTCCAAAGACGAAGGAAGATCAATTGGAGAATATAGTAGAAAAGTGGGCTTATTTCTTTAGGTATGCAGAGGAAACCAGTGAAGAGGAGCTGGAAAAAATAATAGGGAGTGATTTTATAATCAAAAAAGCCTATGAAGAGCTAAATAGATTTAACTGGTCAGAGAAAGAATTTATTGCCTACGAACAGGAAATAAAACGTATTCTTGATGAACAGGCTGTCCTCGCTCAAAGACTCGATGATTCTACTGAACAAGGCAAAAAAATTGGTAAAGAGGAAGGAAAAATTGAAGGGAAAATTGAAGTCGCAAAAGCAATGCTGGCTAATAATGTTGATGTCAACACTATTGTCAAGTTTACTGGTCTTTCTATAAGTGAGATAAAAGAATTGCAGAAAGTTTAATAACTTATAGATTCTTCTAAAGAAATTAGCTTATTTGAAATTTGCTTGATGTTTTTTGAGCATATGTTGGATTCAAAGGAAATTGGATAACAGGCTGCTCCACACTTTTTACTTTCTCGAGCTTGGTGTTAGGATTTATGATATTATACAGCGCAAAGCCTATACATACTAATCCAACTATTCCCACAACCACTGCTACTACAGGCATTTTCATGATATACAATGCAACACAACTTACCAATAATACTGCACCAACAACACCAGCCAGGATTGCTTGCCTTTGTTGCGTTAACGGTTTGTCTTTTTCGTCTGTAGCATCAAAATATGGTTCAGCGGAAGATGGGCTTTCAAGGGAATTTGGCTCTTGCTTATTAGTTTCTCTATTAACGGAAGTTGGCTCTACAGTAGTTGAATCATTTTGCGCTTCTTCGCTGCTTTCACATATAGGTTGAAGGTCTTCACTTTCACATAATTTGGTGGCAGTTTCTGTAGCTTTATCAATTGCGTGAGTAGTACCTTTATTTATTACACTATATTTACATACTTCATGCACTTCCTTACTATTTTCATCTTTAGCTGTAGTAGTTTTGGCTGTTACAACAGTGGCCTGCTGGGTTGCTCTCTTATTAAGAATATTTCCCAGTTCTCTTAGATGTATGGTCCCAGAGTGTGATGGTGAGGACTTAGTATAAATAATTCTGGAGACTGTGTCCACTGTAAACATATAAACTCAAAAGGAGTAAGACCCTTAAGAGTTTTAAGTCTTTTAGCGTAATTGTAGGCCATAACAAAGTCATAAAGATGCTCTTTGAGTTGCTGGTGAGACTGACTTCTTAACTGTGGCATTCTTTAAAGTTTTATTCATACGTTCAACTTGCCCATTTGTCCAAGGATGGCTAACTTTTGTCAAACGATGTTCAATGCCGTTATCTGTACAAACTCTATCAAATATGTGCTTGAAAGCATACTTATGACGCTTCTGGTTGGTAAATTGTATGCCGTTATCTGTTAAAATGGTATGTATTTTATATGGTAAGGTTTTAATCAAATTACGTAGAAACTCAGCAGCTATGGGTTTTGTAGCAGTATTATGCAACTCAACGTAGGTGAATTTGGATGTTCTATCTATTGCAACAAACAAATACAGCTTTCCTTCTTCTGTTCTAATACCAATTCCCACTGCACAACAAACGGATAGATAATAATAAAAAAAAAGCCATACTGAAGTAAGTAAAATAGCGAGGTTTAAATGGCATTAAGATCAAAATTATTGGATGAAAAAGTAGTAGAATCAGCAAAAGAAATGCTGAAGAAAGTAAGGAATAATGCATATGTTTCAAAAAAACTAAATGCTGTAATTGCAGCAAAAAAGTACAGTATAACGGCTGTAGCAAAAATATATTGCATTTCAAGAAGCGCACTAACTTCGTGGGTAAAACTCTTGAAATTTGGCAGAGAAGAAAAACTGTTTGCTCCTCCACAACGACGTAGAAAAACTAAATTAAATCAGGTTCAACTACAGCAAGTTGAAGTATGGATAGAAGAAAATCCCAACATTACTATTAAAGAAATGAGAATAAAGATTCAGGAAAAATTTGGTCTGAATGTCAGTAAGTCCACAGTGCACCGTAATATGCAAAGAATGAAATTTTCATATATTACACCAAGGCCAGTTCATAATGGACAAGATAAAAACAGACAGGAAGAATTCAAAAAAAAATCTCAATGAAATTATTGGCAAGTATCCTAAAAAAGAGCTGTTTTTCTTTGATGAATCAAGGTTTGGCACACATTCGAAAGTTGGACATGGGTGGTTTAAAAAGGGCACCAGGACGAAGGTTAAAATAAAATTAGGTAGGCAAAATTTTTATCTCTACAGTGCAATTAATCCCCAAAACGGAGAAAATTCTAGTTTGCTTGCACCAAATGTTAACACTGATTGTATGAATATATTTCTTGAGCAAATGTCACAATATTTAGGAACAAGAGAGGCTTTTTTAGTTATGGATTGTGCTAGTTGGCATAAGTCAAAAAATTTAAAGGTACCTAAAAATGTTGAGATTATATATCTACCACCATACTCACCTGAGCTCAATCCAGTTGAGAGGTTTTGGTTATATATAAAACAGAACATTTTGCGCAATAAGATATACGATACAATTGCTCTGCTTGAGGGTGCTTTGTGCAAATTTATTACTTCTCTTGCCAGCTCCACAATTAAACAACTCTGCAATGTCTCCTATTTGACTGACCAACAATGAGAATTGGTATAACTTCTGCAATATCAATATGCTATAGGATATTGTTTGAATGTCTTTTTTGGTTTAACTTCACCATCAACATCTGGTAGTCTGCTAATGCTGTGCCTCTGTAAACAACGATGTAGACTAGAAGTGTGGGATTGAGGTTTGCAAAGCGTAGAGATAGTCATCTAATGGCAATAGAGTATGCTTACGGAATGCGACGATTACAGCCTCCTCTTCTAAAGTTAAAACAGTTGATCTTGCATGCTTCGGACCCATATCAGCATCTCTGGCAAATAAGCGCTTTTTCCACTTGACAATAGTTTTGGGGTTGAGGTTATAGTATTTAGAGAGCTTTGCTATGCTCTCTTTACTATTTTGTATTGCTCTACGAATCGTCTCTGTTGTTTTGGCGCACCCATGTAACCATAATTCCTCCCTTGATGGTATTTTTTTCTCACATTTTATCATACCATCACACTCTGGGACTGTACATATCCAGTACCATAATAAGGGGGCTGGCAGAGTTTGTCAAGGAAGTTTTTTCGTTTCTAACGTTTGTTAACGTGCTGCCAAAAACTATGCAAGAAGTCTATTGAAATCGCGTATATCAATCGTTGTAAAATCACACAATTGCTCTGTAGAGCTATGCCCTGTAATAATTACTATACCATTTTGCTCAGAGCGTATTGAGATTAGGTTCAGCACTAATTCACACGTTGCACTATCAAGATTACAAAATGGTTCATCTATCAGCCAAACGTTTGCATTAGAAATCAAGAGGCGAGCAAGCGCAACTCTCCTTTTCCAGCCTGCAGAAAGTTCGCCATATCTAATATTAAGTACAGGTTGCAACTGCAAGCAACAAATAGCTGCCACAATCAATTCCCTAGTATTTCGTATTCCTGCCCAGAATTCTACGTTTTGAGCAACAGTTAAGCTATCCTTACAGGCGTTTTTATGCCCTACGTAGACCATAGAAGGTATATAGGATTTTGGATCATCATATATGTCTTTTCCGCAGTACCTTATATTGCCTGATACCGGCGGTAAAAGTCCAGATAAACTTCTAATTAAGCTGGTTTTACCACTACCATTTGGACCAGTGATTAGAATCTTTGATTTTGGCTCAGCTTTAAAACTGAGATGTTTAAATAATACTTTGTTATTACGAGCGCAGGATAAATTTTCACATTCGAGCATGAATTATCTGCCCTTCCCCTTATGTTTACCTTGAGTTGAAGCCTGAGCTTTTACAAACAGCTCCCAAAATCCTTTCTGTCCGCCTTCGCTATGTATCAATTGTGCAAAACGCTTCATTAAACCATTACCCATCATAACCATCTTTGTCCATTTACCTACCGGTTTTGCTATGTCAACTATTTCTGGATCTTCTTTATAAACTTGCACATCTTTTTGCTTCTCGCGTAGCATTTCCTGTTGTTTCATCAATTCTTTTTGCTTGTTTTTTTGATATAATTCATTGAATTTTCTGTCTTCTTCCCACTCTTCTTTAAAAACTTTTCTAGGAAATATAATTTTTCTAATGCGATTTTTGTATATTTTTCTCAAAAAGAGAAATACTGCAGCTACAGCAAGTGATGTTACGCTATATGTTATGATCTGTGTAAGTGGCATTTCCTGTATCTAATTCATTAAAAACACCCTTACTATTATACCATAATTATAGAAATTGTGCAATTTTTGTGTGAGTGAAGACAGCATAAAAGCAACACTGCCCTATTTTGAAAATTGGACAAATATCTGACGAATGGGCTTGTATGCAGTAAGGTTTATTTCTATACTTCTTAAAGAATTTAGAAGTGAAACAAATATGAACTGCTACAAGACTCACACGTGCAATGAATTAAGGAAGAATGATGTAGGAAAGGAAGTTACCCTCTCTGGATGGTTATACCGTAAGCGCGATCACGGTAACCTAATCTTTGTTGATTTAAGAGACTTCTATGGAATCACTCAACTAGTATTTAATAATGACAAAGACTTTTTTGATGAGATATCAAATTTAAAATTGGAGAGTGTAATTACTGTTACAGGAACAGTTGAAGCTAGAACTGAAGATACGGTAAACAGCTCTATCTCAACCGGGAAAATTGAGGTTGTAGTTAGCAATTTACACGTTGAATCAGAAGTTGAGTTCCACTGTGATGAAGAAATAGCAAAAGAAGAAAGAAGTATATTAGCGAGCATTGCTGGCGAACAAGAATACCCAGAAAATATAAGATTTAAATATCGTTTTCTTGATTTAAGGCGAGAAAACACCCGCAACAATATTATTCTGCGCTCACAAATTATTGCAGAACTCCGCAAGCTCATGATAGAGCAAGGGTTTTTGGAAATTCAGACTCCAATACTCACTGCTTCCTCTCCTGAAGGAGCACGCGACTACCTAGTGCCAAGCAGGCTAAATCCTGGCAAGTTCTATGCATTGCCACAAGCTCCGCAGATTTTCAAACAGTTGCTCATGGTCTCAGGGTTTGATAAATATTTCCAAATCGCACCGTGTTTTCGTGATGAAGATGCAAGGGCTGACCGCTCTCCTGGGGAATTTTACCAGCTAGACCTTGAAATGTCTTTTGTGACTCAAGAGGACATATTTGACGTTATTGAATCTGCTTTATATAAAGTGTTCGCCAAATTTTCTCGCAAGTCTGTCGATAAAGATTTTCCACGCATTACATACAAAGAGGCAATGCTTAAGTATGGTTCTGACAAGCCAGATTTGCGTAATCCACTATTAATCAGCGATGTTACAGAAATTTTTCGTGATTCAGGGTTCAATATTTTCAAAAGCAATATTGAGCGTGGTATGGTAGTGAGAGCCATCCCTGCACCTAAAACAGCAGAGGAACCACGCAGCTTCTTTGATAAAAAGATAGAACATGCGCAAAAAGAATTCGGTGCTAAGGGTCTCGGATATATAACGTTTGATAAAGATGGAACTGCGAAAGGCCCAATTGCTAAATTTCTTGATGAAAATAGGCTAAACCACATAAGAGAAGCAACAAACATAGAGCCAGGAGATAGTGTATTTTTTGCTTCTGACAAAGAGAATGAGGCGGCAAACATTGCAGGAAAAGTACGCACTCTTTTAGGGTCAGAACTCAGTCTTATAGATGATAATATCTTCAAGTTTTGTTGGATCATTGATTTTCCATATTTTGTATATGACGATAAAAGTAAAAAAATAGATTTCTTTCATAACCCATTCTCCATGCCACACGGTGGTCTGAAAGATTTAGAGGACAAAAATCCACTGGATATCCTTGCTTACCAATATGATCTTGTTTGCAATGGAATAGAACTGTCAAGTGGGGCGATTCGTAATAACAAACTGGATATCATGTATAAAGCTTTTGCCATTGCAGGTTATAGCCGGGGAGAAGTTGATACAAGATTCGGTGCACTTGTACGTGCATTCAGATTTGGTGCTCCTCCTCATGGTGGAATAGCACCAGGAGTTGATAGAATAGTTATGCTGCTTGCTGATGAGCCAAATATTCGTGAAGTAATCTGTTTTCCTATGAACCAGCAAGGTGAAGATGTTCTAATGGGTGCTCCTTCCAAGGTGGAGGATAAGCATTTACGTGAATTATCCTTGAAGGTTATTGAATGAAAAATTTTATAGCAAGGAGCACCGGTTAATGATATATTAGGTTATGTTAAATTGAAAGACCATGAATAATATCCAAAAAGCAATACTATCGGGCATGATCTGTAACATGATTGTGTGGTATGAACTCACTCTTTTTGGAGTATTAACAGATACAATCATCAACGTTTTTTTCCCATCAGAAGATCATTATTTGAGTACACTCAAATTCCTTGGTGTTTTTGCAATTGGTTTTGCGTTTAGACCAATTGGTGCAGTAATTTTTGGTTATATGGGAGATAAGTATGGCAGAAGAAAGACTTTACTTACTTCAGTAATATTAATTTCAATATCATCCACAATTATGGGAATTATACCTGGGTATAAAGAAATAGGGTTGCTTTCACCTGTATTGCTTGTGTTTTGTAGAATAGTGCAAGGAATAACTGCAGGAGGTGAAACAAGCATTAATACAGCATTTACGATAGAGCATTCAAAAGATAAAAAAAATCTAGGTTTCTTAGGAAGTATGAAGCCCTTTAGCGGAGCCCTTGGAACGCTCTTATGCATAACAATGATATTTATCTGCAAAAGAGTTACAGGTGAGAACTATGAAATATGGGGATGGAAGTTGCTTTTTTATTTTTGCTTTTTTTTGGGGACAATAGGTTTTTTAACTAGGTACATATTAAAAGAAAGCTTAGCATATAAAACTAATAAGTACGCTAATAATTTAGCACATTCACCATTGTTAGAACTAGTAAGAAACTATAAAAGACCGCTTATTATTTCAATCAATCTGGGAATTGCTCAGAATGCAATTGTCTACGCAGCAATAATGTTTTATAATATATCAATAAAAGAGCTAGTTATTTTATCTATTAGTGTTAAAGATTTAATGAGGATAGTAATACAGGTTGTATTTGCAGCATCTGCGGTACTTTTTGCAATTTTATCTGATAAAGTTGGAAGAAAACGCGTAATGATTCCTGTACTGATTATGCTATCTCTGATTGGTACATGTGTATTACCATTATTATCTTCCGTTAACCACTATGTCGTAATAATAACTTACTTATTGATTACTATACCAGTAGGCGCATCTTTTGGAATGTATGGCTCTATTATTTGTGAACTATTCCCAACAAAAGTTAGATGCATCGGTGTAAGTTTAGCAAATAATATATCTGCAGGAATTTTTGGTGGCCTCTCTCCATCCATATGCATGTGGCTTATAGAAAAAACCGAAACAAAACTTGCAGCAGGCATTTATCTTACTGCCTGCGCATTAATTAGCCTAATATCTGTGCTTCAAATCAAAGCCAAAGACAGAAAAGTTGATTGGTGAAATCGTTTCAGTCGAAAAATAGCGCTTCAATAGACTTTTCAATGTGCTTAGGGATAGGAGCGGTAATAGTGATTTCTTTATTGTTTGGTAATTTTAAAGATAAAGAATGCGAATGAAGGTGAATTTTATTTACTACCCCATCAATAAAAGCTTTTTTTCCACCATATTTACCGTCACCAAGAATAGGGCAATTTATATGAGCTAAATGTGCACGTAACTGATGGGTTCTGCCGGTAATTGGTTGTAATTTTAAATAAGCGACATTATGTTTTAACCTTGCTATAATTGAAAAATGCGTAGTGGCATTCTGAGGTGAATTTTCATCAACGACCACTTTTTCTTGACCTGAAACATATTTTTTCACCAATGGATAGTCTATTGTTCCACTATCCTTGCTCGGTATGCCAGAAGTTAATGCTAAATAAGTTTTTTTTACTCTTCGTCCTTTAAATTCTTCCATAAGGTATCTGGCAACATTAGCGTTGCGTGCGAATATTATCACTCCACTCGTATCTCTATCTAGCCTATGGACAATTTTAAATGTTTCTCCCTCTCTTATTTGGTCAAGCAAATCACTCATGCTAATCTTTACTTTTACGCCACCTTGAACGATGACCCCTGCGGGTTTGTTTATAGCTAGTATATATTCGTCTTCATATAATATGTTCTCTCTTAGTAGATTCACTAACTTTTCATTATATTTGCGATCAGAATTAGCGTTTTCAATATAATTCAAGTGCTTCAGCGTTATAGTTTGCCCAGAATTTACTCTATCACTGGACTTTGCTTTGCAATCATCAACTTTGATTAATCCTTTCCTTAAAGATTTTTCAATTACAGATTGCTTTAGATCAGGAAAGATTCTTCTGATGTACCTATCCAGCCTAACGTTATCGTCTTTTACTGATATGGTTTTTATATTCTCCATTACTTTATTTGGATGTATGCTAATATCAACTGTTTGCATGACATAAAATAAAGTATAGCACAAGATATAAACCCTTCGGCTATATGTGCTATTTATTTAGTAGATTAAATATGAAGTTTAAAACTCTGCTGTCAACTTCCTGCAAAACTAGTGAAACCAGGCTTGCTTAAAACCACTTAATTAGTTATAGTCGTAAGTTTGAGGTACAGTAAAATGACAGCTTTTGTCCCTTTGATTATTTTTTTAATCTTGTACCTTGGAAGTGGTGCTTATTTTTCTTTTATCGGAACTGATAATCCACTTCATCAGGTTTCACCAGTAATCTGCTTGTTACCAGCGCTATTTTTTGCTGTCTCACGTGGTACAAATAAAATTCAGCATAACATCGATACTGTTATCAAGGGCATGGGTGACAAAAATACCCTTACTATGTGTTTAATTTTTTTATTTTCTGGAGCATTTTCTGCGGTTACTCAATCAATTGGTAGCGCAGACACTGTTGCTAATTTAATTCTTAATTTCCTTCCAGCAAGATTACTGCTGCCTGGAGTATTTTTGGCTTCTGCTTTTATTTCAACTGCAATTGGCACATCTATGGGAGTTGTTGCGCTGATGGTTCCTATAACTGTTAATCTGGCAAAAAGTGGAGCTTTTGGCCTTGAAATAGGAACTGCAACTGTAGTAGGTGGTGCTGTATTTGGTGACAACCTTTCGATGATATCTGATACCACCATTGCATCTGTTTCTTCACAGGGAGCTTCAGCAAAAGATAAACTTAAAATAAACTCTAAGGTTGCATTTACTGCAGGTATTATAACACTCACCTATCTGGCAGTGATTTCAAGTAGTACAAAAATTATTTCTATATCAAATTTAGATTATTATTCTATAATAAAAATTATTCCTTATATTTCTTTAATAACCATGGGGCTGCTTGAAGTCACCACTTTAGTAACAATAACTGTAAACATAATTATTGCTGGTATGCTAGGAATAGCTTTTTTTGACTATGCCATCGTTCAATTTCCTCATGACGTGTATGACGGTTTCAAAAAAGTAAACGAAATAGTGATATTTGCGCTATTTATTGGTGGTTTGAGCCATATAATGTACAAACAAGGTCAAAAAGCGTTGCATAAACTCATCGATGAAAGCAATATCACAAAAACTAAAGCTGAATTTGTGATAGCAGGAATTGCTTCTATGTTTACTACCTTAGTTGCCAATAATACCATTGCTATTTTACTAAGTGGTGGCATTGCAAAAAGGCTTGCACAAAAACACAGTATTGCGCCATATCGCAGTGCATACTTATTAGATGTTTTTGCTTGTGCTACAAAAGGCATCTTACCTTATGGTTCTCAACTATTGCTAGCAGGGAGTGTAGCATCTGTATCACCTGTTTCTTTATTAACAAAAGTATATTATTGCTTTATTTTAGCAGCAGTTACAATAGGCGAAATAATCATCAACAGCAGAAAAGAGAAACATTGTGCGGCTGCAACTTAGAATTTCTCTTTTTTTTACCCATAAGAAACGGAATTACTTGACAAACTCCGCCATTCCCCTTATCATGGTACTGAAGGTATTCAGTTATCTTCATCTGTGCAGATTAAACAGCAAGAAAACAACGTAGTTGGCGTCTTATTTTTAATTTTTTGCACTATGTGCACCTTATGTCTTCACAACATTTCTGGGTTTTTACCTATATAAGCTGAAACGCGCTTATAAGTCGTTTAAGAGTATCCGTTCAGAGGTGTGGTTTAAGATGTAATAGTTTAGACTTGATCTGACAGGCAAACAAAGTAAGATAAAAATATGAACAAATTTTAAAGGAGTGTCAGATATGAGTACAACACAAGAAAAAATACTAAAACCAAAGTTGGGATTGCTAGAACTTGCAAAGCAATTAGGAAATGTATCACAGGCGTGTAAGGTAATGGGATATTCAAGGGATACATTTTACCGCTTCAAAGAACTGTATGAAACAGGAGGAGAAGAGGCTTTACAAGAGATAAGCAAAAGCAAGCCATTATATGCAAATAGAGTATCGGAGGATATAGAAAAAGCAGTAATTGAAATAGCAATAGAATTTCCAGCGTATGGACAAGAAAGAGCAGCAAACGAACTGAAAAAGAGAGGAATTCTCATCTCTGCAAGTGGAATAAGATCAGTGTGGCAAAGAAACGATCTTGAGAATTTCAAAAAGAGGTTAAAGGCATTAGAAGCAAAAGTAGCTCAAGATGGCATTATCTTAACAGAAGAGCAGATAACAGCTCTAGAGAAGGCTAAGGAAGAAAAAGAGGCCCATGGAGAAATTGAAACAGAACATCCAGGATACTTGGGTAGCCAAGATAGCTATTATGTGGGTAATATCAAAGGTATTGGACGAATTTACCAACAAACCTTTGTTGATACCTACTCTAGAGTTGCTTTTGCTAACAGAAAGGACTGCTATTACAGCTGCAGACCTTCTCAATGATAGGGTGATACCGTCTTTTGATGAACAGAAAGTATCATTGCTACGCATTTTGACGGATCGTGGTACAGAGTACTGTGGCAGACCTGAAAATCACGCTTACCAGCTGTATTTGGGGTAGAAAATATTGATCATTCTCGAACCAAAGCTCGTTCTCCACAAACTAATGGCATATGTGAAAGGTTCCACAGAACTATGCAAGATGAATGCTACAATATTATCTTCAGAAAGAAAATTTACACCTCTTTGGCAGAACTTCAGCTAGATGTAGACCATTGGGTGCATTCTTACAATAGATCTCGACCGCATTCAGGTAAATATTGCTATGGTAAGACACCTATGCAAACCTTTTTTGATAGTATGCATATTGCTTATCAGAAAAATATTGATAGCATTAAACAGGATGCTGATTTTGGTTTTGACTTTGTCAATTCTTCTGTCAGTTAATTCACGCCTGTCAGATTAAGTCTAAACTATTACACAACCAGAAGTTAGCTCCTTCACTTTCAGCCAAATAAAAACCTAATACTTCTTTTTTGCCATTTTGTAGGGTCGAGAACTGGCGCGCCTCTTTAGGGCTTGGTAGCTTATCCATTATTTTCATGTTGGGCCTCAATCCAAAAATTCCCATATTCACGTTTCCAGCTCCCGCCTCGTCAAACGCAGCATGCAGTTTTCCCGCACTACGCTTTCCTAGCAGATTCTTTACCAAAGTTTATAACATATTGTGCTAGGGCTGCTTTCGGAACGTAATATCTTAATCTATAGTCTTTATATAGACTTAGTGTTTTGTATATCCATTCACTACTCCACCTCTCCCAGCCAAATCCTTTTGCTTTTCTAGCTTTCATTAAGTTGCGTCTTACTCTCTTCTCTACCCATCGTTTTACGTAATTAAAGCTTCGACCTGAGTTTCCTATCCTAAAGTAGTTTGTCCACCCTCTCAATATTGGATTAATGATATTTATCACTTTCCATATTGGTTGCGATTTATGATCGCGAAATACCTCCTTCAATTTTTGAAGTAAGTTTGTCCGTGCTTTCATCTGCGGTGTTGTTTGTACCCTCCACTTTCCTTGTTTTGTAATTTTCTCTCGAAAATCAAATCCTAGAAAACTGAAGGTCTCTCTTTCTTTTAGATTGATCACTTTTGTCTTTTCTTCATTTACTTCTACTTTTAGTTTTGCTAATTCTTCTTGTAACCTTTTGTATACTGATTTTTCTAGCCATTCCCATTTCGGGTGTCTATCTATCAGTATTACTAAATCGTCTGCCATCTGGCGTATTCTATATGTTGATATTTCCCCTCTTTGGTCACCTCTTTTGCTTTCTCTAGCATTTTATCTACCTCATTTAGGTATATATTGCTTAATAACGGCGAAATCGGTGATCCTTGTGCTATTCCTCGTTTCCCTCCTACTTTGAGGATTAGCTTGATCAAGTGCATGATTTCTTTATCATTTACTCTTTTGGAAATCTTTTCCATAAGAATATGATGTCGCACATTATCAAAGTAGGATTTCAGATCTATGTCAATACATTTTGTGTTGCCTTTGATTGCTGCTTTCGCTACTCTGTTTATTGCTTCATGCGCTTTTCTCTTTGGTCTATATCCATATGATCCGTCCTGCAAGTCAGATTCGAATATCGGTTCAATTATTAGCTTTAGTGCACTTTGCACTATTCTATCCCGGATGCAGGGTATGTTCAACGTTCTGAGTTTTCCCCCAACTTTTGGTATTTCCTTTCTCCGGTTCCTATTTGGGCTATAGGTTTTGGTTATTAGTTCATGTCTTATTTGTTGAAGATATTTTCTTATGCCTTCTGCCTCTATCGATTCGAATGTCACCCCGTCAATTCCTGGTGCCCCATTACTCCTCTTCGTTAGCTTGTAAGCTTCCTCCAGTGTCTCCATTTTACAAACATGAACATAGATTCCCCAGAATCGCCATTCCGGTTCTGCTTTCGCTTTGGTATATATCTTCCTTCTCAGGTCTTGTAATTTTATTGGTATTTTTGTCATTTTTACCTTTACCTCCCTTTTGTTAAAAGATTTCTACTAGTAGGGTGCCTTTGCTCCATGAGCGTTACCTCACTTCTTCACTACTACACACCCATCCGCCACCCTTTCATCTTCGGTTCCTTTCCTGTTTTCCAGTTATAGAACCTACCGCTCCAAGGTATTTCTCCCTGGGATGAGGAGGGCTTCTCCAGTTGCTTTGTATGTCCTTATTACCATGCCATCACTACCACCCCGCTGAAGTAGAACAGTTGTGTCAGTCGTTTTTCAACTGCCTATTTTGCCTTCGCCCATAGACCGCTGGCTCAGCCTTCAGTTCTTAGCTTTCGAGGCCACCTTTGTGTTCGCTTTCGCTACGGCCTGGTAATTCGCCATTATCCTTCGATAACGTTGTCGGTAGGCTTCAACATTTTGGTTTCCCTCCACATTGCTACCCTAGCTACAGGACTCCGACTCTTATCCTGGTGGGTCTACCTCCCACTGAACATACGTGCCTTTTCTGGACACACGATCTATGCCTAATATGTTATACATGCATTTACTTACGCAATCTCTTTGACTTTAAAAAACATGCCATCCATAAAAACTATCGGATATACAGACTGCAGCGGGGACTACGCCATTCGTTGATTACTGGTAGCAATTTGTCAGTAATACTTGATATCTCTGCCGCCGATATTTTGTGATCATAAATTTCCTCAACATGTGACACTATATCTCTATAGCCCATACCACTGGCAAATGTGCTCAAAATCTTCGTTTCAAGCTCTGGATGTAAGTTTGTTTGCCTTTTTTTGACTATTTGTGGTTCGAAACTTCCTTCCCTATCTCTTGGCGTCAAAAGCTCAAATGACCCTGCGCTTGTACGTAAAGTCTTTGCATTCCTCCCATTTCTTCAATTATTCTCTTCGCTTTCAGCCGACAAGTGGTTTTCTATTTCACCTTCCAGGCTTACCTCCAGCAACTTTTTTATAAACGGTGTTAATGCTCCATCTCTTCCTGTCAACGGTCTTCCTTCTCGTATAGACGACAGGATATTTGTTTCTAATTCTTTATAATCTACCAAACCGGTAGTTCTGTTTACTACTTTCTGACTCATTTTCAAACCTCCATTTTTTTATATCAATTTATTACTTTTTTTTCGGTTTGACACAGTTTATTTAACACTCCCGACAGGCTAGAAGCGGCGAGCGCTGGTGAAGTGAGGCGAATAATATTCAATATGCCTCCGCGTTCAATGAAGTCTATGTGCGTGAGTGTTGCGTGGCCCGCATGGATACTGGGAAACCAGCCAACTGCAAGAATAATAGTTGCAAGTTACTCTCGGCTACTCAGCGAAAAGCACTCGCTTGATACAAGGTGCGTAATGCAATCTGGTTGGTATAAAAAGCTATTTCCAGAAGTAGAACTATCCAAAGACCAGAACACCAAATACAAATTTCAAACAGTGCAGAGAGGATACAGAATCGCAACATCAGTTGGAGGAACACTAACCGGTGAAGGTGGTGATTTCATCATTGTGGATGATCCACTAAGTCCCGCTCAAGCTTTGAGTGAAACGTTTAGAAAGCGTGCCACAAACTGGTTTGATCAGACTTTAGTAACGAGGCTCAACGACAGAAA
Organism: Trichonephila clavata; assembly: GCA_019973975.1. Lineage (NCBI taxonomy): Eukaryota > Metazoa > Arthropoda > Arachnida > Araneae > Nephilidae > Trichonephila > Trichonephila clavata. Next base: position 4,720 of record BMAO01018672.1, on the reverse strand, counting down.
AAAAGGAGTCATCGTTCTTGTGATGCACAGGCTACACCAGGAGGACTTAACCGGATACCTTCTCTCCAAACCAAAAAACATATGGCACCATATTTGTTTACCGATGATATCTGAAAATAAGGAGATCATTTATTTAATCAAAAAGCCAGCGCTTTCTGTTCCTGTCGTCCAAGTAACTGCAACCAGACGGTTGTATAATACAACAGCATCATGCGCTGCACCTGCAATAATATTATATTCAAGAGAAGAAGGTCAGTTGCTATACCACCTAGATGAAGGAAAAGAGGAAGTTGAGATGATAAAGGTTGAACTTGGAAGCTATGCTTTTGCTGGTCAATATCAACAAAACCCTCTGCCACTTTCAAGTGGTATAATTAAACGAGAGTGGCTGAAGCGCTATAGAAGTTTTCCTGATAATCTCTCATATGTAACTCAAAGCTGGGATACCGCAGTTTCAACAAGCGACGCTAGCAATTTTAGCGTCTGCACCACTTGGGCCAAAATAGATAATAAATTTTATTTACTCGATGTATATCGCGCAAAGCTTGAATATCCAAAGCTTAAAGAGCAAGTCCTGTCACTAGCTGCAAGATGGACGCCACACGCAATTTTAATCGAAGCAAAAACAAGTGGTCAGCAATTAATACAAGATCTGAAGGCAAGCAGTCATTTGCCCATTATCGAAATAATGCCACATGATGACAAACTCACTCGATTCTACCGGATTGTTCCGATTATAGAGTCTGGCAAGGTTTTTCTGCCGCACCAAGCAGTATGGCTGAATGATTTTGAGTATGAGATTTTAATGTTTCCAGAAACTCGCCACGATGACCAAGTGGATAGTACCGTGCAATATCTGCAGTGGGTGAGAGATAGTAGCTCTAGGGTCGCAGCTTTACGGGCATTGTGATTTGAGCCCGCCAGATGCAAGTAGCCTAGATTCCATTGGATGATGGAAGAATTGAATGACATCGTTTACTATACAATGTTCGTACAGTTCTGGATAAAAAAAAGAAGCCTACTTAGCTAACAAATTTATAAACATCAGTATACAACTCATCAACGCTTGGTTCTTTACTATTTTTGGCAAAATCTTCCGACTTTTTTACTAAATCACGTACTTCCTTATCAATTACTTTACATTCTTCTTCTGAAGCAATTTTATTATCTATCATGTATTTCTTTAAAGTGCCTATAGGGTCATGATTTTGCTTCATATCTTCAACTTCTTCTTTTAAGCGATAAGTAGCAGTATCTGACATCGAATGGCCGCGATATCGATATGTCTTCATTTCAAGCAGGATAGGCCCTTTTCCGCTGCGTGTGTGTTCCGCTGCTTCGCTTGTAGCCTCATAAACAGAGAAAAAATCCATTCCATCAACTTGTTTTCCAGAAATACCAAAACTTTCTCCTCTTTTATATAACTCTGTTACTAAAGTTGATCTTTGCACAGAAGTTCCCATTGCGTATTCGTTATTTTCTATGATGTAAACCACAGGCAACTTCCACAAAGATGCCATATTAAATGATTCATATACTTGTCCTTGATTTGCAGCACCGTCACCAAAATACGTGAATACCACATTATCTTTTTTCTTATATTTATTAGCAAATGCTATTCCTGTCCCAATTGGAACTTGTGCTCCCACTATTCCATGTCCACCGAAGAATTTTTTTTCAACGTCAAATACGTGCATCGAACCACCTTTACCTTTCGAGCATCCTGTTTCTTTGCCGGTGAGTTCTGCCATTACAACATTTGGATCAGAATCACATGCGAGCATTAAGCCATGGTCTCTATAGCTTGTGATAAAAGCGTCACCTAATTTTGATGCAGCTTGAGTTCCAACTGCAACTGCTTCTTGTCCTATTGATAGGTGACAGAACCCGCCTATTAATCCCATCCCATATAATTGTCCTGCTTTTTCCTCAAATCTGCGTATGAGTAGCATTTTCCTGTAGAATCCAATTATCTGTTCTTTAGTGAAATTTTCTGCTTTCATATCGATTTCTTTTTCATTAAACTAATACAATACCAGGAATTTTAAATTTTTGCTAATGAACTATTACCACTGGCTTGAGGCTTTTCACGTTATCTCCGTTATCATGTGGATGGCAGGTATGCTTTATTTACCCAGGCTTTATGTCTACCATGCAACTGTAAAACCGGGATCGGAAAATGATAGCTTGCTTCAAACAATGGAAAAGAGGCTACTTAGATATATCATAAACCCTGCAATGCTTTTCTCACTTGGTTTGGGAATGACATTAATGATTATAAGAGAAGCATATCGCGAAGGGTGGTTTCATGTGAAAGCACTAGCATTATTTTTTATGTTTGCTATTCATGGACTGCTTGCAAAATACAGAAAAGATTTTGCAATGGGTTCAAATGAAAAAAAACACGTTTATTTTCGTGTTTTAAATGAAGCAGTTACAGTATTGATAATAGTTATAGTTATTATGGTTGTTTGTAAAACCTTTTTGAAGGTTTACCAATGATTTTTATAGGGGTACTGGTGAATCAAGTTGCAATAGCTGTGTGCTTGACACTTGGATCCAGTGTTTCGTATAATTTTATCTATGTGAACTTTGCAGCAAAAATGATGTTATGCAAGTAGCTGATACTGGAGTCCTAGTTTTCATTATATAACCGACTACCAGTGTCAAGCTACTCGGATGACACCCATTTTAATAGCTTAAATAACAATGCTTGTGCACCACCACTGCAATGATAAATATGTACTAATTTACGAGAAGCGTGAATAAATCTCTAAATATGAAAGGCCTATATATTAAAACTTACGGCTGTCAGATGAACGTTTATGAACTCCGTTTTAATGGAAATATAATTAAACCTTTTGGGGTTCAACGTTGTTAGTGATGCAGAAAAAGCTGATTTGGTGATACTGAACACTTGTCACATTAGAGAGAAGGCAGCAGAAAAGCTTTATTCTGAGCTCGGGAAGATTCATTCGTTACGAAAAGAAATTACTATAGTGGTGGCTGGATGTGTAGCGCAAGCAGAGGGAGAAAGAAGTATTCAGAAGGGCTCCTTTTGTTGATATTGTTGTTGGTCCACAGAGTATCGCTACTTTACCGGAGCTGATAGTCAAAGCAAGCAGAAGTAAAGGTCATGTAATAAACACTGATTTTCCTGAAGTTGCAAAATTTGATAAATTGCCAGATGAATGCTATGGCAATAGCCAGGGATCTTCTGCGTTTCTTGCCATACAAGAAGGTTGTGATAAATTTTGTACGTTTTTGTGTGGTGCCCTACACTCGCGGAGCCGAGTATTCACGACCAGTAAATGAAATATTCCGCGAAGCATTGAAATTAGTTGCAAATGGGGCAAATGAGATCAATTTGCTTGGTCAGAACGTCAATGCTTACCATGGGGAGTGCGAAGGGGAAGTGTGGGATTTAGGAAAATTAATTAGTCATATTGCTAAAAATTGAAAAGCTAGAAAGAAATCCGCTATACAACTTCCCATCCAAGAGATATGCACGAATCTCTCTACTTGGCACATGCGGAAGAGCCAAAACTCATGCCGTTTGTTCACCTGCCTGTGCAGTCAGGTTCGAATAAAATATTGCACGCGATGAACAGGAAACACACTGCAGAGGAGTATTTGGAAATGATAGACAGAATTCGCAAATTGAAACCTAAATCGAATTTTCTTCTGATTTTATTGTTGGTTTTCCTGGAGAAACCGAAAAAGATTTTGAAGAAACTATAAAATTAGTAGAAAAAGTTAGATATGCTCAGGCTTATAGCTTTAAATATAGCCCAAGACCAGGTACGCCAGGAGCAGAAAGAAAAGATCAAGTACCAGAAGAGGTTAAAACAGAGCGCCTTCTTCGTTTACAGAAATTAATTAGTAAGCAACAACTTGAGTTTAACCAGAGTATGGTAGGCAAAACTATACCTGTTCTATTTAGCGATAAAAAAGGTAAACACCAAAACCAAATTATTGGTAAAAGCCCATATATGCAATCAGTGTGCATTGATGATCCTGAAGATAGATACAGGGACAAAATAGTAAATGTGAAAGTGTTGGAAGCTCGGCAGAGTAGTTTGCTGGGGTGTGGGTTGTAAGAATAGACTTGTTGGGCATCCGTCAGAGAATTATTTTGATTGAGAGAAAGTACCCCTATAGAACAAGATAGAAGTACTTCACGTAGTTTATTTCAAGTTTATCAACTATAGCTAAAGTAATTTTAGGCTTCCGACAACCGTCATCCCGCTATTTGTTAGTGGGATCTAGAGAGATACCGTGACGATATGACGGTTAAGCTGAGATACCGCGAATGAATCGCGGTATGACGGTTCGCGTGGCATCCTCGTCATCCCGCTACTTGTTAGCGGAATCTAGAGATACCGTGACGGTATGACGGTTCGCGCGGAATGACGATAACCTCGTCATTCCGCTACTCGTTAGCGGAATCTATCCGTGGCGTTATGACGTAAGGAGACCTCTAGCTATACCTACTATTTTTTTACACTATAGCAATTGTAATCCTGTGTTGTACCAATATATGAAGCTTCATATAGGAACTTCCAGGGGTAATAGTTGCTCCTGACCCCCATTTATAATATATCTCCTCAATTTCTCCAGAATTATTGTATCGGTAAGAGCGGGATTCCCAAATTGAATTGCTCTTATTAATGCTTTTGTTAGCGTTGTGGAATCCATGATAAGGCCAACTTTTGTCATT